>RJWH01001385.1:103220-389210 GCA_004363575.1 Solenodon paradoxus
GAGAGAGAGAGAGAGAGAGAGAGAGAGAGAGAGAGAGAGAGAGAGAGAGAGAGAGAGAGAGAGAGAGAGAACTGGAATTCTGCTTTTTTTTTGGATCCAGAGTAGAGTAGCATTTGTTGGCTAGCTGGCTAAGTGTTTACTGGTAAATTTAAACATAAGGATGAGGATTTAATGCAAGGTAAAATTAAAAGAGAAAAGAGATCCAAGGGTCAGCTATGGAAATCAGTTAAGATTTCTAAAATAAAGGGGCTTCAGGAGGAGTGGATGGGTTGGGGAAAGCTGTGACAGTCATAGTCTATATTAGCTTTGTTGAGGTGAATACCTCTTTGAAATGGATTCTTTAGGGGTCGTTATATATCATCAAACAGCAGAAATTAGGAAAATATTGAACACAAAGTAAAACAGCAATAGAAGATATGTTAAATATATTTTCGATAAGCTAGAAAAGTATTAAAATAAAAGATATCTGAGGGGGTTAATGATGGAAGTTAACAAAAAATTGTGTTCATTCAAGTTGAAACAGACCAAGAAGAAAAGGTCTGTAATAAAGTATAAAAGCATGTGGCTGTGATTTTAGGCCATGAGACAAAATTTTGGAATGAGAGTATTTTAAGGTTATATTTTGCTAATATAATCAGACTTGCCTACTTTATAATTGATAAAATTTAAATTCTGCAATATATCTAAAGATATTATAATTATTTGGATGAATCAGTGTCTAATGTCAAGTGTTAAACTTTTAAGAATGCAAATTCTTTTGGACAAAACTCAGTAAGGCTTTTCATTGATTCAATGTCTACTAAATGCAACTCTGATAATATCTTCAGTATGTAGAATAAACATACATGTGGCAATAAGACATGTAACAAAGATGTTTCCAAATGAGTGTTAAATTATTCAAAACTGAAGGTCATATAAACCTTAAGCTTTTGTTGTCATTCCAGTTATAAATAATTTTTAAAAAGTGAGTACGTAACTGACGTGTAATCATATGGACCTACAAGTCACCCTTTAGAATAGAAATTAAAAATACACAAAGATGCTAATTTCAGTGTTTGGCATTGTGTATCATAATATAGAAGAGTGACTTCTTAAATATTAATGGTAGTTATTTCTCAATCCCATTTTGACATGATCTTAAGGAACCAGGGTATCAACATTCCTTTAGACAGTAGAAATATTTCAATTATTCATATATCTATTATGTTGTAGATGAATATAAAGACCACAGTAACACTCAATAATGCCAACTAACAATATTTTTCTTGAATATTTATATAAAAGTGTTTAACAAGTAGGTGATTCTTTCACAATATGAAGGTATATACTTGTATTTGAACATCTGCTTTCTAGCCTATATTTGAAAATCTTAGTTTAATGATAAATTTGAAGGAGAATCTTAAAAGTCTTCATGGACACTTATAAAACAGAATTTCATTATGACAGTTTTATGTAAAATAGATATCATTAGAATACTATATGTAAATCTCAGAAAGTTCGGTTATTTCAGTGATCGATAACTCAGTGGTTATTTATCTCATTTAATATTACTACTCAGTATTGCTGAAATTGGCAAGATACTTGTAGCAATTGTGATGTGAATTGGTGGATCTTAAAAGAAAAAGTAATGTCTGCCCTCTTTTAAAATGAGTCATTTGATTCAAAAATTAAGGAAACTAGTTGCTTTTCTTTAATAGTTATGATGAAATTTTATTACTACATGAGGCATTGATGACTATATATATACTTAATCTTCATGTTAATTTAATTTTCAGTTACCTATATAATAAAATATGAGTCCTAAAGCATAAGCTTATGTATTTATTGATGAAGCAACTGTATTATATTACTTGTACTTTAAAAACATAAAATTTATTTGAACATAAAGTTGCTATTCAATAAATTCCAGTAACTGAGTTTAAGAAGATAATGCTAAGAATATACTATACACTAGAACATTACTTTAAAATTACCCTATGTGTATATTTTAGAGGGAGAATAATTAATAATCTCTTCTCAACCCACAGAATTAGAAATGTGACATGTCTTGTAAACTCAGCTTTCACTGTCATACTACGTGAACGCTCAGCATTCAGATTTGAACTATACCATATTCACAAATTCACATCTTCTTCCTGGGCAGCTAAATGGAATTAGCTGTGACAGTCATATGTGGTCATGTGATGGGTCCTGGCCAATAGGATGTAATTAGCTTGAGGAATAATTTCAGGTCCATATTCAAATCACCTGCTTTGTTTTCAGTGAAAAAAATCAACTGTTATCAAGCATGAAGTTTTTTGCATGTTTGGACTTTTGTTATAATAATTGCATTGTCTTTATTAATATAATTTTCCATATAGGAATTTATGAAAATATCAGAATTAACTATGAGCATATAGAAACTATGTGTGTGTGTATATATATATGCATATGTATATATACATTTTCTAGCTACCTATCGATCTCTAAAACTTGGTAACATGGAAATTCAAAGGACGTGAAACTTTGATTTATAATGGAAAAGGTAGTGTCATTAAGAAATAGCTACTTCTTATGTAAAACCTCAATTGAAGATCCTGTCCATGGTCTGAAACCATTGTTTTTTGCTTTAACTCATGAAATAGAAATTTAATTCAGGTTGAGAAAGATATAGCATTTAATAAATATGTTTTTATATAAAAACTTCCTCTTAGAGTAAATAACATTGAATATGAAATTTTTTTTCACAATTTCAATAGGTAAACAACGACCAAGGGTAGGAGATATTAATGCCAGGTGATTAATGAATAAGGGGTAAGAAACTGTTTTTGAAAGATTTAGATTTGAGATAACATTGCATGAAAAACAAACTTTTTTTAAGGAAATACACAGGTAGGAATGAATGTTGAGTAGACAGGCAGGCAGGAAGAAGCACTTTATATGTTTTTATTTATTGCACATCCTCCTTGTTCTCCCGACCTGGAACATGAACCCAGGTCCTTGGGATGTGTGCGGCCAGTGCTCAGTAAGAGGCAATTGACCAAATCACTACTCTACCAGGAGATGCCTAGGAACTTCTTTAACATTGAATTCTAAGCATAAGTTTAGAGTTGGTATTTAACTTCCGTAGCAAATAATCCTCTAAAAAAAGCTACATGAAATTATATGTGTGTGTGTGTGTGTGTGTATCTAAACATATACTCAACTTGGGCTCTTAACAGCATTTTTACTGTTTACTTTGTTCTAAGACTGTGAAGACCTGCATGATTGGAGATGAAGAAATGATTGGGAAGGTTGAGTGTTCAGTTGTTACCACCATGGATATATCTGTTAGCTAGAATTATTGTCTGAAAAAGAGCCAAACCAGAAGAAAATATCATTCATCCTTGCATCATTTATTGCTGCATGCTCTTCAGAATATAGTGTTCCTGTTTCCATACCATGATTAAAAAAAAAAAAACATTTACAAATACATTTAAAAATAATGACTGCTAAGACCCTAACAACTATTATTTTAATGCTACACTGAGTTTAATATTTGCTGTTTAAGAACTTCCTTCAGGGGCAGGTTGCTACACGTGTCGTCAAATCCACATGACTAGTATTTCCCCTCTTGTCTCTGATTTCAATTTCTGGCTCTGTCACTGAGCCACTAGGACATCGGACACGTTGCTTCAAACAGGTTTCTATCGGTAGGTATGGGGTCAATTGTGTTTTTAGAGACACCTTTTAGATGATTTTTTTTTAACAAAGCATTCTTCTATAAATTTATATAACACAAGGGACATAAAATAGCCTGGTTTCAAAGTTCATTATTTTCTGTTCTATTTTCTCTGAGCCTAGTATTGAGTATACAAGTCAGTTCAAGATTTGCTGAGAAACTGGTCGTTTGGTCTAGAGAGGAAGAAAGGACCAAAATAAAAAACTAAAACATTTCAAATACTCACAGATCTAGTTTACTCTCTCATTGCAAAATTTATCAAACCTCTACATGGGCATGGAAAAGGGGGGTTCATGTGTTTTTCCAGCCATGAATTAAGCAGTTAGCTGACCAAATATTTTTCAAAGGCATAGATATTCAGAGAGAATGTGAATAGTAGGATTTATCATAATGTAACAAAAAACGAACAAACAACATTTTAACCTCATACAAACCTCTAAATAAGAAATACATTAAATATTTTTTTTACTATGACTATGTCCCTTAAGAAAGATAACAAAGCTTAAGATACATGGGGCAATATGAATAAGTTACTCTAAGTAAGATTTTGTTTGTATTCATCAAAAAGACAGGTGATCCCCAAACTCCACTTTTCAAATTACATTGGCAAATTTATATTTTCACTTGTATTTGCCTCACAGTAAATGAATTATGTATCTCAAGAGTAATAATCTTCATTTTACTTAGGAATAATTTTTCATTCTTTCATAATGTTATTAGAGCTTTACAGTTTATGAAAAGTTTACATTTGAGACTTTTCATCAAAAATAATTTTGTGATCACTTTTTGTTTTCAAAAAGAAAACGTAACATACTTGTGAAAACTCAAACACGTAAGACAAATGTAACTTGACTATTTGGAAAGAACATTTTTTACCGTCATTTTCAACAGTCAAAGAGAATCACACGCTTAAGAGGAATTGAGTGGTCTCTGACATTTATCTGAAACATTTCAAGGAAAGCATGATATCTGAATAAATACTGGAATTGTATTTGTCATTAGGGTGCACTTGCATGGATTGGATGTTTCCAACAGGTTTTTGTTTCCATTTGGGTAAGCAATGATGTTGGCATCTCTGTGTACAGTCTGTATAGATAGAAGAAAGATAAAAGATGATTTGCTACTGTCAGGCAAATCATTTATGGCAATCAGATTACATGTGTGAAAGGCAGATTTCTTTGTGAGAAATGATATATTTCTCATGACAATATTTCTTTTTGTCTTTCTTCCATACCCAATTTGTTCTCCCTTTCCCAGATGCAATTTCTATTTCAATGTCATATTTTCAATTTGTATAAAAATAATTTGAAATACCTTTTTATTCCTAAGCCTTGCGTAGTTAAGAAATAATGTGACTCATTTTCTGTTAATTACACATCCAACAATAATGAAGAATCATTTTGAGCATTAATTTTCATTTGTTTTTATTCATGTTTCCATTAAACTCCATTGTTACTATTAAATTGACACATCACCAAGCTTAACCAAATGGTTTTCAACAGGTGAACTGGAGACATTTACACACTATCATGTGAAGAGTTATTGAATTGCATTGAAATGATCTTCAACATCCACTTGAGAAAAATTCTGTGGGAAATAAAAAATCATGTACATTATCTAATTAAATCTAACTGCTTTGATACTGACAAGTATTTAACAACAGTTCATGAAATTTTGCTGCATAGGAGTATATCAAAAACTTATTCATATTTTCTCATGTATCTTAATTTTTGTTATCTTTCCCAAAGGAAATTTTGCATACTTAAAAAGAATTGGTGGACCCTTTTGGAACACCGTTTAGGCCAATTGCCTCTGAAGGAGCACAGGCCACATAGTCTTGGGTTTTAGTCTGCCCCGGGGGGAAACAACCAGTGTGAGCAACTACATAACAATTTTAAAAAGATGCTTCCTCCTCTCTCTTACTCCCTGCCTGACTACTTGCCTTCATGCCTGTCTGCAACTTTCTTTAAAGTATTTAAAAAATTAAACATCTAAAATAAACATTAAATGATTAGTAATAAATTTTATTTTACTTTAGTTACCCTTCTCAGTTTCTCCAAAGTGAAGTTGTTGATATAAACCGAACGCTGATAGTAAGTAATTGTTAAAATAAATTGGGTACCGAGCACTGGCTATAAATAAGTAGAGTGTACACTTTGGATGAAGGAAATGTGCCTGTAAGCATCTCTAGATCTAACTTTTTAAGGGAGAAGGTGCTTTTGAGTTGTTCCACTTTCCTTAGCTTGCATCCTAGATTCGTTTTTTTCTAGTTTTAATGTTATAGAAATGGAATCTTGACATTTCTTTGTGTCTCCATCAAGGCATTCGTTAAATCTATGTTCCTGCATAAATGGATCTTTGTTAATTTTCATTGCCATATCACAGTACATTAAATGAATATACTGAGTCATGCCTATACAGTCCAGTGTCCGTCAGAAATTACATTGCTTCCAGGTTTAGCACATTGTGAAAATAAATGCGCCTTCTTTGTCGTGGTAGATATGAAAACACCCCATCTAGATCCTTCTTAAGGAAGGACTTTAGGGCAAGCTTCAGAGGCAACAGGCAATGGACAGAGTTCCTCTCTAACTCCTTTTGGGCCAGACTCAGATATGGAGAGTCAAGTCACCTTGCCAAATACATTGGCCAATTGGTGTAAGGTAGGAAAAATCCACGAGCAATTTTAGTTGAGTGCCTTTCAGGGGTGGCAAAGGCATGTACGGCACTGCAGTCTGCATGGCCTTGCTTCAGTTCCTTTCCCTTTTCTGACGACTTTTCAGAACCATCTTGTGCTTCCAGCTCTGACTCAAGGTGCGTTTTCTGACCTGTTCCTAGAAAGAAGGGGGAAATCTGTGGATTGAGAATTGTCACTTGATGCCCTGCTGATAGGAAAGACACACATAGTCCCTGGATCATGGCGACAGTTCAGCTTTTAAATCTTTCAATGCTGAGTCAGAAAGAGTGAGACTAATGATCTCACTCTGCGTGAAACCAGACAACCGAACCAAATCAAAGACAAGTACTGATCTATTCTAGAATAAAATTAGTGATGACCAGGAGATCTGGGAGTGTGAATAGGCAAAATGCGTAAAAGGGTGCCCCCCTCCTTACATGGGGAAGGATAGAATTGTACTGTTGGTGGTAAACTTGATACATGGTGTTGATTAATATCCAGATGCTGATTTTCAGTGATATGACCTAAACCAATACAATGTCATCATGCAATGGTTTAATAATAAAATACTTAAAAAAATTCAGCTTTCTGTGATGTTAAACTGGGAGGGAATACCAGTAGAAGAGAATGCACTACCTCATGACTCTCCAGTTCTCAAAAATGCCGCACTAATTCAGGAATAATACTTGCAATCCCAGATTATGGCAAAGAGACATTCAAGATAACTGAGCTTACCATTGCTGGGAGATAACTGATAATGATTAAAATAAAATAAAAGCAAAGTTAAATTTAACAAAGAGAGACTTATTAGGGTATTATTCAGAGTTTATATCTGGATGTAAACTGGAGGGATTAAAGCCAGGAAAGAAATTTAGAGATTTGCTTTCAGTTTTATACAGTTTAGACAGACAGGTTGCATACCTATACATAACTTAATCATTCCCTGTCAAAGAGAATTGGTGAGGGAGACATTTGATTAATTTGATTAATTTGTAACATTCTTGGTTAAAGATAAAGATGCTCCTGTGCATGAGAAATCAAAATAAGAGAGACCAAGGTTTTAATATTTTCCTAAAAGACACCTAAAATCATGAGGGTCAAGCTATATAGTCAGAGATTCATTGTGGTTTGTCTTTCAGTTGCTTATAGACGAGATACATGTGTGAGGAACTCAGCCACCATCTGTTTTCTGTCTCAGTTGGATTCTTTGATCACTTAATCCCTTGTGAGTAAAACTCCTGGAATAAGACCTGGGGGTAGTGGGGAAAGCTCTTCTGTATTGGTTTGGCAACATTTTTATATGTCCTCAAAAGTACAAACCACTGCAGCAAAATGAACAAGTGGGACTAGTATTAAATTTAAGTTTCTGTGTAGCCAAAGAAATGAGAAAAAAATTAGATGTGGAGAATGGGAGAAAATATTTGCCAAGTGTCAATTTGATTAGGGCTTATAATACCAAATATATGAGGAGCACATACAACACAACAAAAAAAATAACTTGATCAAACAATAGATAGGTTATCTGCATAAACATTGTTCCAAAAAAGATATGGTCAATAGGTATACTAGAATATGTTCAATAAAACTAATCATCAGGGAAATGCACATCACAGCCACCATAATATAGTATCTTACACAAAGAGTGGTGCTAAGTTAATGATAAAAGAAAAGAGATAGCAAGTGTTGGCAAGGATGTTAAAAAAAAAGGATGCCTTCTGTGATTTTGGTAGGAAAGTAAATCGACGTAAATACTATGGAAAACAGTATGGCGTAGTCTTAAAACTTTAGAAATTGAACTGACCTCTGACCTAGCAATTCTGTTACTGAATATATTTTGAAAAGAAAGAAAATCACTATCTCAAAGAGGTATCTGGACTCCCAGTTTCATTGTAGCATTATTTCGGGTGGCCAAGATAAAAAAAAACAACTTAAGTGCCCTTTCCATTGATGGATGTATAAAGAAAACATGGTAGATGATGTATCCGGGAAATTAAAGAAGATACTTGCATGTGTGACATATATGATAACACTGATAGCCTTGAAGGCATTATGTTATGTGTAATGAGGCAGACAAAGTCAAGCCCACGATAGCTATTATTTATGTGTAAATCTAAAATAAAGCTGAATTCATAGAAATGGAGAGAAAAATGGTGGTTGCCAGAGGCTCAAGGAAGGTAAAAAGGAAGATGTTGGCTAAAATTTACAAACTTAAATTTATGAGTAAGTTCTAGAAATCTAAGGTACAGCATGATAGCTCTAGATAATAATTCTGTATTACATATTTGAAAGTTACGGAGAGATCTTAAATATTTTCACCACAACATACCCAAAGGTAATTATATTTAGTGATAAAAGTGTTAACTATTATGGTAATCATTTTTCAATATATATTTATCAAATGATTTTATCGCATACCTTAAACTTATGCCACGTTATATGTGAATTATAGCTCAGTAGAGCTAGAAGGAAAAGTTTACATTTGTCTTTCCAATTGACTATATTAAATGTATCTGCTTCTTAAAAATAAAACATTTGCACAGAATTGTAACTCTTCGCCACTTGTTCTCTATTTTTCATTTATTAAGCTTAAAATAGATCAGTTTAATTTTAAAAGAAATATATTAAAGAAAATTAAACCCTCATTCACCATGTGCTATAATTTATCTATGTCATAAGTAAAGATTACGCCTTCCAATTCTTTACCAAAACGTGCAGAATTTAAAAGTTGCAAAAAAGAAATTAAGAAATTGAAGAAGAAATTCAGCATTGCAACATTTTCATGTAACAAAAAGAATCCCATTGTGTCGCATTTTCATCTATTTTCTAAGAAATTGAATTAATTTGATTAAGTAAAATATCAAATTAAATAGTCATCTTCTTTCATAATCATGAATTGATAAACTTATCTGCCAGCTGGAAGAATGTGATAATAATAATTGAATAGTTGAGGACTGATAGCTCCACTTTTAATTTTAATTTTAATTAATTGTAACTTTAATTGCTTTACATTTAATTTATATCAATTTTTATATTCACTCATTATGAGTGTTTTGTGCTCAGCAGTTCCCTTTTTTTTGTTTATTTTCTTAATAGTAGTCCACAGACAAAACACAATAAATGTATGAAACCTTTGAAAATAAACAAAAAGGAAAATAAAATATCAGAATTGTTTGCTGAGAAGACTGTGTTTAGAAAACAAGTAAGCATGCCATCTGTAGAGAAAATATTTTAAGTGCCCTTATTTTGGTGAATTTTGTGTGTCTATGTAGGTATTAACAGTCCACCAGTAACTAGGTTTCATGACTACATATAAGCGGCATGTGTTCCCCCAAAATAAAAGGAAAATTGGGCCTCCAGTACAGTCTTTTGTTAAAGATTATTTGAAAAATTGCATTTTCATAAATCTATGCTAGCAACTTTTATTTTGAAATCATTTAATAGTTTCCTACAACATTTTCACTGAAAGAAGATTCTTTTCAGAGCTTTGGAGACACTCAATAAAAATTAATCAACTGTAATTAAATGAAAATGATAATCTAGGAGACATCCTGCTTTGTGAGTGTGAGATAAATCTGTAATTAATGAGGACAGACTTGGAATAGTCACCTCAAAGATGAGTGGCGCACACTGAAGTGTAGACACCTGCTTCATGCCCTCATGTCTCCCTTACCAATTTTTTTCAGTCTCCCATTGACTCAGCACCCTTTTCTAATTTTCGAAATATCTGCTAAGTTCTCTGTTTCCTGAATCATCAGCATGAGATTTCTATAGACATAATTTGTGTCCCCATTGATGTCATTTATTTTCATTTTCAACGAACAGAGACATATATCTTCACAATACTAGCTGAAACAAGCAAATTTTATTGAGATATTTGCTTTCATTTATGCTTTTTTCAATACATTTGCTTCTGAAATCTTAGAGAAGGAAAATAGTTGGATTTACAAATGGGTACACTCAATTGAAAGAATAGGCTAACAGTTTATCATGTGTTATTATACTTAGAGCTATAGATGATTCAAAATATAGCATTCGCTCATTCCACAAAGTTCTTCATCAGAAGAACTCCAAGGAATCCCAGCCTACAGGAATGTGTGACAATGGTGAATGGGTAGAAGTATTCAAGTTACCATAATGTGTGAGGAAATTTTTATCATGTTAATTTCCTCTAAAAGTCTTCTGCTAAAGAAAAGTCACAGCTGATCAAATGAGAAGGTTGATTTGGAAGCTATGAATCACTGTGAATCACTATGAAGCTTGGGCAAAAATTCAGGGAAAACATTGCCAGAATGACAGAGAGACTACAGTTAGGATTCCTTGGAAGTTCTGAACTTCCCGCCCATTGTGCCTTGCTTCTGAGGTGAAGTGACTCCATTTAGCTTCTGCTGTTCTGCAGTCTTATCATCATCATCCCCATTGACCATGAGAAGCTGACTCCATAATAGTTTCCCCTATGTGAGTTCCAGCCTGGAAAGGAGTGCAGAGATGAGCGAGCATCCCTATGGTACTCTTGTCTCCCTGGCAGCATACTCCTTAATGTGCTCATTACGCAAGTGTCCTCTAAACCTTCCAAGAAACAGAGGTATCTGTTAGGTTCTCCATCCATCTTGCATACTTAATTTGAGTATACTTATCTTTCTGATTTTTCAGAACTATAATTTCCAGTATTTCCACTCTGTTTAATATGCCTGAAACAAGATTTCACCCAAGATTCGTAGCAGAAATTCCAGCAGCACGTTAGTATTTGCTTCACTTGTAGGGCATTATTTCTTGACCAAAGAAAATTTCCTACATATCATAAAGCTCTACGTTATCTAACTTTATATTATACCTTCCTGGTTCATTGTCCTTGAAAGTCCTCTCAGTTATTCACTTCAGTTCCTGTAGTTTGTTTTCATGAGGCTCTGTAGTTCTCTTGGGGAATTACTCTTTTTCGCATGTGGTCAGCACATTCCTGACTACTTGTACTCCGACATTTCTAAGTACTTGGCCAAGACTTAACCTTAGCTATTGATCCAGTGGTCCAGAGTTAAGGTAAGGGGGAATATTGTGGATGACAAATGTGGTCTTGTTAATCACCTGAACTCAGTTGATACCTCCATATAATTTCCAAGTGAGAGGGACATTTCAGTAGCCCCATCATGGTCTTTTAACGAAGGAAGCCACTCCTGTAAGCTGTGAAGTTTCAGGGAAATTTGGAGCTCTGAATGTTATAGAATTCGTCATCCAGGTACTACAGCCTGATTTTGATATCTCATTCCTTCTCTATAAATCTGCATAAAGGAGACCAGGCAAAGTTGAATATCCAAACTCCCCTGAAGTTCTGTTATTATTGCTATTAGATATACGTTCTGGTTTTCAACATGGTCTCTTCTTGGATGAAAGAGATAATCGTCTCTAAAATATTATGAAAATCTTGACTTCCCCACCATGTCATATTGGAAAGTACAGATATGAACGTTTTCAGGTATTGACAGAGCTCATTAACAATGAGTAAAGTCCAAAGTTCTTATAGCTGTCATTTACCCCATGCCAGATATAGCACAGGAGCCATTGCATGTCCGTCACTCTGCACTGCATCCCAGTTCCCCAGGCGAGTTGTCAGAGTAGTCACAATTCTACAGCATGCCAGTTGTCTCCAAGAATCCATTTTCTAACAGTCATGGTTTCCTCTTGCTATATTCTTTGCAAGTTTTCTACCTCTAGAATTCAATTCTTTCTGACCAGGTACTTTTGTCTGAAGTCACATCTAAAGACATTTGCAAAGAAAAGATTCATTTGAAAGTGTCTCTATTATGCAACTCAAGAGCTATAGGTAAGAACAAGGGGAAGACAGGTCAGGAAAAGAGTGAAAGCCAAGCTAGGACAAAGTTCAGGCGATGTCCCACAAAGAGTAAATTTAGCTCAAATGCTTAAGGGAAGATCTGATATAAATATTATACACAGAGCTATCATGACACAAAGTACCTCATAAAGTACAGTGCTTGTGAAATATGTATCATGACTTTATAAATATATTTATTTTCTACTATTCCACATTGATATATTATTTTAAAATACATAAAATTAGTGTTTTAACAGTATTAAAAATTACATTCAAAATATGTTCATCTTTTTATATTGTACATGTTTATTTCTTTTAAAATAAAAAAACATTTTCTATAATAATAATATAAAATTGACTCTGATCATGTCTTGTTATTCTTTTAATTTATGACAACTTAATATTGGAGAAATGATCATTTCTATTTGTGGAAAATAGAAAAATGAATCATATTTAATCCAGTGACTGCCTTCACCTCTATAAATATCTGTGTTTGTAAAGTCCCACACACAGAAGAACTGTGAAAGAAGTTTAAAGGTATGGAATGTCAGAGTTAACACATAGTTGCATCTCATCCGACATACATTCATCCTAATTTGTAGGCTTCCAATATCTTCATTTCATTTCATGCCTCTAAATCTAAAACATGTTTTCCAAAGGGTCCCAGGGAAGGAGAGGACATATGCACACTGAGTTAAGAGGACCTCAATTTATGTTATTCTGCATTGAGACTGCACAATGAACTGATAGTAAGGTGCCTGATCATTTTCCATATTGGTGATTAAGATTTATTTAAATTTAAATAAAACAATACCTGGTCTATTCACACCATGGCAGTTCAGCCTAGAGACATTAAGCTATGTTTTATTTCTAAAACTAGAAACCACATACTTTGCAAAAAAAGTTTATTTAAAAATTCACTGAATTATTTAGGAAAATAGTAAACTCAGTAAGTAAGAAAAGTAAGTACTGGATGTTGGTCTTAGAAATTATAGTTAAAAAAAATGTTTCTACATAATGGCTTCCCAGTGTATAAGATAAAACTTTTAAAGTCAAATATTCTATTTTACTTATAATTTACGTAACTCATCCATTTTACCTTGACAGAGTACATTTGAGTACATTAATCAGGCAAGCTTCATTAATTTGTATATGAGGACATTTAAACACAAATAATTCAGGTGATTAAATTTTGTCAAAATGTTAAGTAGCATCTTTCCATGATAAAACTCTCTTGGATACTGTTCTGCATTTTCCTCCTTCTTCATTAGATATTCTGAAGTCTAACCTTACAATTATATCCTTGTTTTACCATTTTTAATTTATGACATATTGAAAGATGTGTTGTAATAAGTAAGACTTGTATCCAATGAAAGTTTCCTTTGGCTACTAAAATAATCTAAACCATGGAACTGCTCCAAAGGAAGACTTTTGACAGAATATCAAATAGTGTATTGCTTTTCTGAAGACAAATGCTACTGACACACACAGTCTACCCTTCATGGAAGTAGTGCCCTGTAATGTAATGTGCTGTACCTCCCATGACTCTAGCATACTTCTAACATTTTCTTCCTCTTTATCCCTTCTCTTCTTGTTTCTGAACCTCCAATTCTTGAGCAATGGTGCTGAAAGAAAAGCGAACACAAGACTAGGGAGAAAGTAAAGGGCTGGCTTATTTACTAAGTAAATGGAGACAGAGGACCTAAGTCGCAAATCCATGGTCTCTGTGTGAAAGCAAATGGGTTTTTAAGGGGGAATCCAGGACTCCGTTTGTGTCTAAGTGTAGGTTAGCATCATTGGTGGGCCTGTCCCAAGGTTTGAGACCATTCATTTGACATTTGATAGGTCTTGTTGACACATTCTTTCAAGGTTGGGGTAAGTCTATCTCTGGACAAAAGGAATGTTGCATTCAGCTCTAGTGGCTCTCAGGAGAGGGGAGGAGGTGGAGGGGAAAGAGAACATACATGTTGTTTTTCTAAAAACCCAGCTGCTTGTGATGGCCAAATTCAGCTTGGTCTCTTACATTTTCTCCTTTTCCTTCCTCTCTCTTACTTTCCCTCTCTGTCTGTCTGTCTCTCCCACACATCTTACTACCTGGAATATATTGATTAAAATAATAGTTTTACTTACACTCTTGTGGACAACTCCTCCAGAAACCAAATGTATATGAAAATCATTAGGATGGAACACAATTCAATAATTTTATGATTAATGATCTTGAAAATTGAAAGTGCTAGTAAAGTTTTAATTACTCAAGGAGTGCAACAAACTTTTCTTGGAAGAATCCTTCTGAAGTAATGAAAAATGAGCCTAAAACTATTACTGCAGGGATGCCAACAAACAAAACAATATATAAATAATTCCTCTAGGTACCAGATCACAAACAGTACATTGTGACATAAAAAATTCTGTAGAGGATTCAGAGTATTCGGTCAAAATTTATGTGTAGGTAATCACACACAAATTGAAGAAACATTAGACCCTCAAATGTCTGTCAAAATATCATCACAAAATTATAATTCAACTTGTTTTATAGTTCATACACTTTATGTATTTTAAAAAACACATATTAGTGAGTATTAATTTTTGATAACATATGCAATGTCTTGTTCATACATAGAATTGATTCAAATGGGTGTCTCATCTTAATGGAAAGTGAAAAAGTGAAATGCACAGAGGATGATTTTCTATTTGGCAATTTCAGCTGATAAAATGACACTACAAAATTTTTCCAAGATTTAAGTAGAAAGTGAGGTAAAATCTCATTATTAATAAAAACATATATATTATGACAGGCAATGTAACAGTTCAGTAATTGAGGTCTTGTATTACATTAGAGAATTTGAAAGGAGAAATATTTGTGATAATATCTAAATTTTGTGTCATTGCCCTCACTTAGAAATCAAATGAAGTGCACACCTGAAACTTATGCTATCATGTGATGTGTCTTCAAGAAAAAGTTTTTTAAATGAATAAAGAAATCCTGATACAAAAAGAAATTAGTTTAGAATAATATATGTTCATAATTTCAGTCATATTTATTTTGAGCAGTGATTAAGTATAATATTATATGTCTAAATATATTATCAATTTCAAAATCCAGTAAAGAGGAAAAAGTATGAGTTAATAAAATGAGCTATTATGAGTGATGATTAAATAGAATTTTCCAGAATCATAAGTGTGAGTGAGATGAAATACAACAATAAGTTTCATCAATAATTTGCTTCCCTCAAGAAAACTAAGCTTTAATTACTAAACAAGAGAGTTGATATTTATTTAAATTCATTTCCAGCCTCATCACCTAAGGGATCTATTGTGAGAATGTTTTTGCATGGATCTTTGCATCTTCTTTATTTCTGAACTAGTGAATAATGGTGTGTGTGTGTGTGTGTGTGTGTGTGTGTGTGTGTGTGTTTAGATTCCTTGAGGAAAAGAACTATACTAGTCTGAATGGAAAGTTCTGTAAGATGAGAAACATTACAAACAAAATATTAGGCACAGAGAAAGCCAGGAGTAAAGCCATAATGTAAACATTTCAGGATTCTTAAGTGTTCAGAATTGCAAGAATTATAGAATAACTTTTAGTCCCATTAAACACAAAAGAACATATATTTACTAAAGTAAGATTCAATTTACTCTTTAAATGAAGCTGATGTATAATAGTGGTAACTGGAAGCATGTCATAGGACAGAAATGCTATAGCCATGAAGAGATATAAGCTTATATAGAGTCTTATAGCAAACAATGGCTTTATTGACTTTTTAAAAATCTGAGCTGTACAGGTTATATGAAATATAGTTAATTACATCAAATTGACAAAAAAAATCTATTCACACAAGATTACTAAATAATATCAGTTTTCAATGTTGCATAATTTTTACTTTGAAAAATTGTTAAGGGTGTAGGATAAAATATTTTGTATTGGCTACCAACTTAAGAAACATTGTTTTGTGTCAGCAAACTTTTGCAGGTGAAAATTCACAAGTATGGATTCTGTTTGATTAACCTAAATATCTGATGGCTGTACTGAGTATTATTTTTTATTATTCAAATACAGGAAAATAAATACACTAGAGAGTGAAGAAGAAATTAATTTGTTTCAGTAAAGCTGAGTACTTCCAAACACACAATACAAGCTTGTTTTTATGATTAACTGTTATTGTGATACTGAAATTTCAGAAACAATTTAAGAACATGGGTTACATGGATTGTCATAATGTTTTCTCATTTAATAGTTTGGGTAATTTGTACATGAATCAAATTCCACTGATCTCTTTCCTCTTAACTTCTTTAGACTATATGTGACACTTTTTTGAATCCTGGTATACTTATTTTCATTTTTGAGCTTCACAAAACCATCTGAGCATATTATAACCTCTATTCCATATTGCAGAGAGTAAACTTTTAACTGTTCAAGGATTTATTTTTCATCTTTGCGATATTTTTCAAACTTTTTGAAACAGATTTAGGTAAAGACTCATTCGTTAATTGCAAAAAGTGGTAAGTATAAGTTATAACACTGATGTTATCACTCTTATTCTCAACTAGCATAAGCTAGTAGGCATGTACAATTTATTATTTTTAATTGAGAAGGGAATTAAGTATAATAACTTTTCAGTTTATGGAGCCTCAGTGTTTTTAGAGCCTAAACCAAAATAGCATAGCATAAAATAGTAACCAACTTTCATGTGTGATGCGAGATTTCATAAAAATGACCAGTGCATGGGTAGAGAAACTTCTTTAGGCAAACCAGAGAATAATCTAGATTTAGTTGTTGTCTGTAAAAAGATTTCATGGTAAGTGATTCTGGGAAAACTTAATTCATTATAACACTCAGCTTAAAGTAAGTCCCTTGAAAGGGTATAATTGAACCAGCAAAAGTTATGTAATCTGTTCAGTAATCCACTTTGAATCTCTAGCCTGATTTATTTGTCTATAAGCATGATAGTTAGAACAGAACGTTTACATCATTTCAGAAGAATATTTAAGATGTCATTGTCTCTTTCTAAAGTATAAATTATTATATAATATAAATATACTGTATAATACAATGTGAATATTTAGTTAGGTATATTAATGGATAGAAGATAGTTCATTTATTGTATCTTTGCTTTTTAAACTAGTCTCTTATCTTTATATTTCAATGTCAGGTTCAATTGTATATTTTTTTAAGCAAGGGATAAGAAAATTAACAATATTATTAAAACATTAATTCAAAGTCTGACTCCTCTCATTAATACCTGTCTGCAATTCAAAATTGTTTTCCAAACAACATAATATTTGTTGTCTCTATCAATAATTGAGCATTCCATTTAGATGCTGCTTATCCCTTGTTTCTAAATTGCCAAAATCTAGTTAGGAAAATGCAAACAATTTTCCTTTGTGTTGTTTTCGCAAATGTTTGTGACATTGTAAATATTAAATAGAATGTGTGAAGCTCTTACAATTCCTACTTTGTCTTTCATTTCCTATTATTTTATTGTGATGCTGTTTTCTAGTAGCAGTCTTACAAACATATATATGCCTATAATTTCAAGTTTTAGAGAAAACAACTTTGACTAGATTGCTTTATATGAGAAAATATATCTTCTAGTGCCAAGAATACGATCAACATTATATCATATGATGAATCTATAAGTGAAAGAATGAATCAATGAAACGTAGGATGTTTTCTATTTATTTGAACTACCTAGTCTTGTATAAGTCACTTACATTTCTGACTACAACCAGGCTATGAGTGCATCTTTAACATACATTGAACATCATCGATCTACTTTTTAACATTAAATGGTTAGCATATGGGTTGTACTGAAGTTTAGAACGCTTTTGATTGACTAAAAATCATGTTGTGTCCTAATTTTCCTCAGGAATGTAAGTGAATAAGTATTACAGGACTAGGTAGTTCAAATAGAGACAGAAAAAAAAGCTTGCAAATGTTGGTGCTACTTTTAAGTCTAGTTGTGATATCAGATATCAGATAGTGTTATCAGATGCATAGTGGCCATGACACTCTAACAGGCCAAGGGAATTCTAAAGCTGAGTTTGGAAATGAGGAAAAAAGGAAGAGCTGTATTTGATTCCATGTATTTGGATTCCAGTTCATCTGTGTTCCCAAGCCAGCTTGACCACTGCAACCTGTATTTGTGAAGCACAGGGCCAGGCCACACTTTAATAAAACTTCATTGATTCCCATCACATTTGCTGTATCTTTCATGTAGGACTGGAACTTGCAGGAAAGAGTAATAATACCAAATTGTTATTAAATCCCATTACAAATGCTAGAAAAGTTGAAAGGTAAGAACTTCTAGTTAAATAAACCTGAGTATTTCAAAAAGAAAATCTTGAATTAATTTTATTATCTTCAAACTCTTAGTCATTACATACACGAAATAAACCAACCCTAGAAATCAATCACCCTTCTGAGTTATTTCCTTTTGTTTTAACATCTTCTGTATTGTGTTGTTTTTTGCTCACAGTTGGAAAGAGAAAGCATTTGAAATGTGAAAATGCTTGTAAGCAGTTTGACATGCTACCAATAAAGCATGTTGTAGCCATGGGGTGACCAAATCTTAGAAAACACTTGTGATTAAAATATATGAGCTGGTAACAAAGACTCCCAGAGATCCATGGTGAAAAAATTAAATAAATAAAGGTTGTAAGAACGTCAATGATCTTTGGAGGACCTAATCAATCTGGGTGTCTTTACCACTTTTACCTTTTTCTTAAAAATCATGACTTACCTGGAACTTTTTATTTCAGATGTAAAGAAGAGGATAAAAGCAAAGCCATTTTCATTCCTATTTTAAGTGATCTGTAGTGTCTTATTGATTGTCCCATTTTGCATATCAGATAGAAAGCATTCTCATCCTTCATTTAACTTTAGAGTCAGTGTACACTTCTTTCACATAGAAAAGGTTTCTTAGGATTTGAAATTTCCTGCTCCCTATGTATTATGACGAAAGTGCTTGCACGATATAGTGGTCCTGGATAAAACCATGATGTCTTCAGGAAAGTGGGAACATTTTGAGGATCTATTCTTTCTTCATCTTGAAGTTTCCATTTGAGATCTAAGATGGCATTTGAATACCTCAAATGGACAAGTGATTCTGAGATTCTGGGTAAGAGAAAAATCTCTTTAGGACAATTGCATCAAGTGCATCATTGGTGTTCAAGGACAACCTTGTTCCAAATTCAGAACTGGAAATAAATTTTGGTTTTCAGTGTCAGGAAATTAGAAGCTTGTCTGAGCATGAATGGTTCACATTTCTCTCTTGGATCTATCCCAAATAAATTGGAAACATATTTCCCATGACAGTTTATCTATCCTTTTAGTATATGTTTGTACATATTCAAATATATCTAAAAATTACATCTGTATATGTGTAAATTTATGTACATTTATATTATGTGTATATATGTACACATAGGTATATTTTAAGTATCTTCATTTTAGGTATTCCACTATTCAAATAGCATCTGGTTGTAAACACTTTGCAATATGTAAATTTACCCATGTAATTAAAAAGTAGATTTATAATTATATATCCAATGCATTTTATGATTTATTTGAAATCTAATAATAATTATATTTTGAACTAGATAAACTCATAATTTGTGTGGACATGTGTACCCACTTCTCTAGTGATTATCAGTTTATTGGATGACAATAACATTACAAAATTTCAAGTATATAATTTAAAATATCTGCATAATTGAACTTCATGTAGTTAATTCTTATATAATTGCAAGTTTCAATAGTCATTTCTTAAATGACTATTTTTGCTTGCTTTCCTGATTCCCTTAATTCTCATTTATTTTCCCTTTTCTTTTCATTAATATTCTTTTTTATTTAAATTTTCTCTCCATGACCCAAAATATATTAGAGAAAATGTTTAGTCCTTCACATAAGTCTGTTTTTTGTATCTTGCCAAATGGCTTTGTCTTAAAGCTTAAAATGTAAACACATCTGGCGTCTCCTGAGTTTCATTAGTGGTGACTGCTTGTAGAGTATCTGCATGATGATGTCCCATTGTCAGCCCAAACCCATATTTCCTCCAGAAGCTGATATTCCTCTGCCTTCTCAGTTTTCAGTTTTGAAGTGATTATTTTCCCATCTCTCACATTTAAATTTGTGTGACTATCTTGCCTTCTTCCTGTGAGAGACATGCGAGAAATATGCTCTCGTTTACATTTCTACTAATGAGTTCTTTCCAATCCTTCTAAACAACAGTAGCAATAAAACAAACAGCTCATCTAACATGAGGACCTCACAACTGTTAATGTGGCTCTTCCTTTATTTTCCTCTAAAGGCTTCCTGCTCCTTCCATGCATAGAAATTTCAGAGACATTATGGGAAGACTGCTCTGTATATTAAATTCCCTAAGCCTTACTGTTAAAGCCTGGAAGAACAATTGAGTCAAGGTCCAGTGTGTGCCTGTGATGGTGCTGGTTAAGATATTACTTAGACATTTAGAACTCTGTCAATATTCAGGTTCCTTGGGAATCTTCATGAGACTTTGGTGTATCTAAGCAGTCTTTTCTAATAGGTCAATTAAGTGCCCATACTTCATTTTTTTCTTCTTTAATGATCATGTCAAAATTTCAAAAAATTTAAGTTCCGAGGTTATATATGAATGCATATCATAATACTTATTATCTTTTAGCATGTCACTAATTGTAGCATTAACTTTTTTATTAATAATTTCCTGATTTCTAACATATGTTGCTGTGAGTAGCTTTCTTAGAACTTTCCTCTCCTTCAGCCTGGAAATTTTACCTGATCTGTATTCTCTGAAGAGAGAAGTAGGACCCAGATAATCTTTGCAAGCTATATGATTACACTGTTTTTTTTTGATTTCTTGAACAAATCATCATGCCTAGTACAATGATATGCATTGGGAATAAAAAGGTTAATCAATAAAGATGATCCTCGCTCTATGTTATTCAAACTCTCTTGACATTGTATATCCCATATCCTAGCATAAAATCAGTCTTATTCATGACATAACAAAATTCTTCTCCTTCCATTCATTCCTTAAGCCACTAGAGTCTGAATCTGATTCCATTCATTTACTCGATTTATTCATTTAGCCATTATATTTTCTAACACTATCCTTGATTAATGATTAATATATTTAAATTATTTTTACATATGTTTGAACACAGTATAGAATATAATGATAAAATGCTATTACAGTCACTTTGCGCGTGAAGAAAATGTACAAGGTTTACCTTTCAGCTGATATTTTTGCCATTTATATCTTTTTTGAACTCTAAAAATAAGCAAAATATGTCCAAAAATATTTTCTCAAGGGCAGAAAATATTTCATCTCAGTATCTTGAAATGAGATATGTGAATACCCTGACTCATTATTAAAAAAGTACCTATTTAAGATTTGTGCTGAGTTTAGAGATGAAAGTAAGTTCACCTAACAATAATAATATTAGGTAAATCTGTAAAGCAAAACCTTTTGCAAACTGAAATTAAACAATTAGAAACTCATCTTTAAATTAAATGACAATTATCCTTTATGTTGTAAAAGAAATATGAGTGTGTGAAAAGCCTGGTATTTTGCAAACATCTGTGAACTCTAGAGATGATTATAAAAGCTCTGAAAAATGAATAAAAAGTGGAATATGTTTTGTTGAAATCTTTTTGTGGGCACAGAAAATTACTTTTGGAATTACCTCCATCTTACTTTTATTGGGTGAGTTATAAACAGCAGAAAATTATTCTCAGAGATTTGGAAGCTAGAAGCTGGAAAGAAAAGTTCCACTGTGGTTTGGTTTTCTGAGGACCTTATTCTGGGTTGCACATTACTTACTTCTCATTGTATCCTTGGGAGCAAGTTCTCTCATGATCTTTATAAGGACACTCATCCCTTCATGAGGGTCTACCTTTATGACCTGTGTAACCTTAATTACCTCCCCAAAGCCCCTCGTCTTAATTCTATCAAATTGGGAGATAGAGTTTCAACATATGAATTATGGGAGAGCACAAACATTCAATCCATAACAACTACATTGAGATAGTCACCCAGATTTGTTTATCTGATGTTTAGGAATGAACAACAACAACAACAAAAAAAAAAACACTGGCACCAATTGTTATTTGGACAATATGTGGGGTGCCTCTTCCAATTCTACTTCTTAGGAAATGCCCTTCACCCCCACACATCTATATTTTGTATTTTGTTCTTAGAAATTAATAAATTGAAAGGTCTATTTCATGCAATTAGGAACAAAAGTATTCATTGTTTGGTTCAGATAAACTCGGGCAATTTCAAATTTTGAAGGGAAGTTTAGAAGTGATAAAATTATTAAACCAAAGACAAAGCAATTGGATGGAAAGGTAGTCATGGGATTGATGAGTTTTCCTGGAGCCTTGAACCCAGAATCCCCTCAGATGACATCTGCATTCTCACCACCTACTCCCGTGGTAGAGTTTCCTTGGAATACTTTGTTATGGGGATGAATACAACTGGAACGTGTCAGTTATTTGAGTCAGAAACTGTGCATAAATTTTTGTTTGTTTGTTTTAAAGAAAAGGTGCAGTCAGGAGTCAAGGCATATAGCCAAGCAAGCAGGAAGAGAAAGGAAGAAGAAGCTGTTTATTTGTTTTTAATTTAGTTGCTCACACTGGTTGTTCCCTTCAGGATGGGGACTTGATCCAACGGGTATGTAGGCTGTGTTCTTTGGAGGTGACTGACCTAACTGTTGCTCCACCAGGGCACACCTGTAAATACTTTTGAAATAGGTATCCTTCAAAAGACTCGATTCACTGAATTCTACCCATGCTCTAAGTAGGAAAATAAAAATGAACCTCAGTTTGTATAGACAAATGCTACAGATACTCATTATTAACACTAATAGACAAGGGAGCGCTCTCTCAAAAAAGCTTAGTGGAAAACTTTGGACCTGCATGTTCATGTCTGTCTTCCTGATATAACCCAGCACTGAACCACTTTTCAGTAGGAAAGACCAGTACAGGGCTCAGTGGTACCAACTATTTGTAGACAAGAAAGAATCAACAAGGAAGAATGGTCACCTCCTAATACTTTTGTTTTAAATGTCTGTGTATATATGACATTTGTATTTCTTGCACGGCCTTTACTTGTTCACCTTCTCTACCTCATCCCCAACAACCTCATTCACTAAACCATTTCCTCTTCCCACAGCTCTTACCTGATTTACCCAACATGGTGACGAAATTGATTCCACCTTTGTTAGCACCATACTCTGTGCATCTTTTCTGTACTGTTCATCGCACAGTTTTGCACATTTGCTATAACATCCCAACACATCATTAGACTGAAGACTTCCTCCATCTTCAATTCCTCGGTTTTAAGAACTGGTGTGGGAAAAAGCAATCAATAGATTTCCTCGAATGAATGAGCATATCTACCCATTCAGTATAAATGGGTTTTATAGTTTTCAAAGGCACTTTTCTTGGAAACAAACTGGAATCAGTCCTTATGTTATTTTGATGTAGACTTTCCACTCTGCACATAATTCTCTTAAGAGTTATATCATGCAATTCTTATCATGCTGGTATTGCTGATTCTTACTTAACCCTTTTATTCTCTCATAGTGATTTAGAAGTAGAAATAGTCAGAAGGAGCAATTTTTACAAAAGACTCTTTCGTTTTTGCAATATACATTATATAGTTTTCCCAGTGAAGATAATTTGAAACAGGAATAAGTTACAGTTAAATCTTTTGCCAGTGCTTCAAATTCTGAACTGTTCTTTTATTCCTTGGTTGTCATTAAATAAGAAGTTGTATATTTGGATATTACTTTTGAAACATGATGAAATTTTAAGTATATGATTTAGCCAGAAACTTGAGAATCTTTATACCCTTTATAAGGATTGCCATTTCATTAGAATTACACTCTGTATAGAAGTATATATTGTGACAATTTGATCCAATAGACAGAAATAAAGTGGAAGGTGGAGGTTTTTCAATTTTCTGATTATCTGCTGCTATCTTCACTGTAGTGGAGAGAATTGATATTAGTTCAAACCGTAAATTGTGCAGATAGTATTGCTTCTGTGTGAATATAACTTATATATATGTATTCAATCTTTGAATTTGCAACCAGTCCAAGTAAGTTGTCTTTTAGGGAAAAAGCAGAAAAGCATCAGTACCTCTTTTCAGGAGACTAAGCATCAGCTGGTAAGTGATGAAACTGCAACGTTGAGAAGTCTTAAACTATTAGATTTATCTTGTCATCTCTAGTGCTGTGGTTTGGAAGATTAAACTTTAGGAAGAGGAGAGTAGATAAAAATGCATATACAACTATCCAATACATATTTTGGGAAGTAAATTTCTGTGAAAGTCAGCAAAGACTTTGTAAACCACAAATTACCAAATACCGTTCTTAGTCTTGGCCTGAGGAGTTACCAGCTCCCTCTGGTCAGAGGCTTTGTCTTGTTCTATCTGCTTTATCCGTTTGCTTAAGATAATCTTCACCCCACCTTTTGCATTGGGAGATTTCTGGTGTCTTTAATTTGTGCAGTTTTTTAAAAATTTTCCTATGATTCATAATTTTTATCTGTTTATTTTTAAGAGATTGGTTTATTACTTAGCTGAAGCAAACGTGCCATTTTATTTCCAAATTTTTTCTTTCTTTGTATGTCTGTTTTTAAGCAATTGATTTGATTACATATTAATCTAAATTTGAGTATTTTTATTAGTAGCACTTCATTAATTTACATTGTATCCTCATCTGAGTTTGGTTCCTGATCACCATGCTTTGTTCATTTTTAATCATAATCTCCCTTTAATAAATTCTTGTAATTTGAATGAATTCTGCCAGAATTTTGATTTTGCTGATTGATCTTTAACATTCGTCATCTATTCATCTTCTGTCTTTTCATCCATCTTCTATTTAACAATAAGACCATTTCCATTCTATCCAACGTTAATGCCATTGTTTTTATTCACTGTTTTTAGACTTTGCCAAGTGCATGTGCACACTCCAAATTAGTGATGCTATGTACTGAATTGTAAAATTCCATTTGTTTTCCTAACCTGAATCTTGATAAGTTTACTTTTGTAATACATTTTGCTACATGGAGTCACTCATTTGGCATAATTAGTTTGTATTTATTACTTTTCAAAACTTACTATAGTGCTTTTATATTACAAACTGTTAACTCTTTAATTACCAGTTCCTCATTTCTCTTTGAAAAAGCAGGGGCTTTTGAACAATTATTTCTTGATAGCGCATGTTTAGTATATATTTTCTGTTCTCACATCTGAATCTTTTCCTACATGTCCATAGATTATTTGCCTCACAGACAATTGTTTCTCAAAGATTTGAGGATATTTCTTCATGACTTTGTACTTCCATGTTAGACAAGAGAAGCCTGATGCCAACCTGTCTAACTTTTATTTAGTTAGCTGCTTCGCTTTGCACAAATGTTTACACGATTTTTTGACTTTATGGGTACTCTTTTAAGATATTTCCCAACATACCTGGAATTGTTCATCTGTTTCATCAATATTGTCTGGAATGCAGAGATAGAATTATCTACAAGCTCATCATTTAAAAAAATAGCTCAGGAGTGTTTTCTAAATCTTCTCTATAATCCATTTGCTACCAAGGTCAGGTTTAATTTAATTGCTTTTGTTCTTATTACTTATTTCCTATTCTCAATATTGTCTTACCTTTTTGCTTTTTAAAAATAAGTTAAGATGGTATCTAACTTATCTAAATTATTGACATAAATGCATTCAGTGTGAATTTGTCACTTTACTGCCTCTGTCAGGATTAAATTTTTCAGTTTTTGTTTCTCATTTTATTTGCTTTTGAAGGCCTAATTTCTTTCTCCCTACCGTCTAGTCTGTCATATTTCAGTTTTTATGTTTAGGTCATGAGGTCCATGATTGAGCTACATAACTGAGTACAATGAGATGTAAATGTCCTGAATTAGTCTTTGAATTTTAAATTCTTCCGGATTTTTCTTTGGTGCTTTCTATTTATTGTCGGCATTTTATAAATTGATTTCATTTTAGCTCTTCATAAAGGTTATATTAATTTAAATATAAGATTAATCACTCTTTTTTGTCTTGAAAAGACAGTGTATATATTTATCTTTATCCTAATACTGCCCTTCCATGTCCTATAAGAATTTCTACCTCAGCTTTTAGAATGGATAAATGGTTGATGTTTATATTAATAAAATATTTCATGTTTGCCATAATTTTTAAATGGAAAGCTGTTACATTGCGACAAATGCTTGTTTCTTATTGGTTTTCTTGTGCTATCATTATGAAAACATAAAATAAATCCTAGTGATGGAAATAGTGTGCAGATTTTGCTTATACAGAAACATAGTCATGAAATAACAAAATAATTATAACAATTTTCCTGAAAAGTGTTTCTTCTCCTTCACCTACTTCATGATGCTTATAAATCCCAAGGCAAAAACATATAAGGCTTACTGATTTTTATATTTGTTAAGTATTATGCTTCTGGGAGTTAGTAGAATTTATGGAATAATACAAGACCGATTGATGAAGGAAGAGAACTGGGTGGTTGTTTTTGGATTTGGTATTGTTTTGAACTAGACCCACTCCCACTCCACAGTGACAATAAATAGATTTGGAGATAAACGTAGTAACATTTTGGGAGCAAACATTTTCTAAGAATGTTTTAAAATTATTTTTTTAGTGTACATGAAAAATACCATTACTAGGTCACGGATTAATATCTCCATATAAAGGGCTTAATATTTATTAATTTTCTTTGAAAAAAATAGATGAAAATTACAATGATATTTGTCATATGCTGGCAGGAATTTTAAATACTGAGTGTTTCTTTTTATCACAAGATAATCTGATAAATTTGCTTTAATATTTCTGTCTCTCCATAGGGATACAGTTATTTTTCTTAGAAGTAAAATGCTTTACTTCCTGGACCTGGATTGAGTCCATTCTGGATGATTCCTCTGAAGTGTAGTAATCTCAGATATTTCACTTAACCTTCTCAATAGGGTGTGACAGGAATTCAATAGAAATAAAATATCTCTTCTCAGAAGTTTTTTTTTGTGAGTTGGGATATGTAACGGTCCCCAAAGTTCTTGCAGAAAAGTAAATAATCATGATTGAGCAAAAGCCAAGTTTAAAGTCTTCAAAGCAGAAGCAATGTGTTCGTGTTCACACCGTGGAGACCTGTCAGACTGTCTCGTGAACAGCTAAGGTGGCTTTGTGACTTGGTGAAAGGGCCTGCATTCTTTTAAGGTGGTGATTTTGTGTGCTAAGATTTAATTTGTTTGGGAAGATCCTTTCCATAAAATAATACAGTCGTTGATGATTTTTCTGGAGTTAGAAAGTGCATTGCAAATCTTAAGGATTCCAGCAGGGGAAACTTGGACAATAGAGAGCTTGAAATAAATTCAGTGTGTCTCAGAACACAGTGTAGAAATTGGAATGTAAAAGTATTGTTTAGAGAATGAAGAAATTTATGGAAAAAAGGAGTTACACGTTCCAGTTTCAATGTTTTCTAGGCTTAATTGCAGAAATGCTGATCTCCCCACAAGGTTTGCATTGTTTCATTGATATTCTCCTCTCTGAACACCCTGGGTGAGGACCAGACCAGACCCTAGATGAGGTGGATGGCATGCAAGGGTTCCCAGGAAAGCAGGCAGTGCACCATGTGAGCCTGCACAAAGTACCATGCAGCTTCAGTTGTGTGTGTGTGTGTGTGTGTGTGTGTGTGTGTGTGTGTGTGTGTGTGTGTTGCGGGGATGGAGGCGGTAAACGCTAGTCCTGATGGAAAGAAGGAATCAATCCATAGGCTGGGATGGGCTTTGTTTCAGAGGTGGCTCAGAGAATGGTGGAATCAGGTTCTAAGTGGGTCTGCTAAACCCTTCTCAGAAGAAGCCTGGCCTCTTGAGATCTTGGGAGTTCTATGGAAGGGGCACAGGAGGCCTGGGATGAATAGCACTTGGATTCCCATTGGGCTGAAGACCCCTCATCCCGGACTCATAGATAAGCGAGTTCTCAACAGGATACATTTTGTAACCACCATGGAAAAAACAGACTGTTTAAGCACATGGAGCACGTGTAATTGAGTTTGGTGAAGTAAACAAAGATTTCCTAATGCAGAGTATTGTATAATAGAGCAAAAGATTAAAATTCTACTCTATTTTTTAAAATAATCATCATGGTAGCAAAGCTAATTGATTTTGTTCCTGTATGGTAACAAGGACAGAAAAAGGAAAATAAACATGTTTAAGAAATTGTTCCTAAAGTACCACGGATGACGAAGCATAATAACATGGATTGGTAGTGGCAGTTGGGATGGAATGAAGTGACAAGATTGGATTCAAGTGACTTGGAATATAGTCTTGAATTAAAAATGTTGTGGTTTTCTCGGTTTTGAAATGTGGAGAATTGAGGAATACAGAAGAGTGAAGCTTGTAGCCTGTGTTTAGGCTTCAACACACTGGTTCACTGCAGTTTTACGTCGGGTAACGAGGAAGATGGTGGGGAGAGTAGATATTGGTGCAGAGTAGGAAGTCGAGAGTTTGGTTTTCTACTTACCAATTCTGAGTTTTCTGTTAGACACAAAGTGCTGATGTTGGTGTGTTGGGTGCATGAATCAGGGGTGTAACAAGGCACTAGATATACAGTGATCAATACCAGAGGAAGACATAGGCAAGAATTCCAAGAGCAGAGGTTTCAGGACTGAAAACAGTGAGAGCCATTGAAAAGGGAGGAGTAAGCAATCACAATAGAGAAAAGATAACAGGGAGGAAAACCATGATTTCTTTTATCAGGAATACATAGAACGAGAGTGCTTCAAGGAGGCAACAGAAATCTCCAGAGCATCTTAGTGAATGGAGACTTTATGTCTGTTGATTAATAACTCCCCAGTCCTCTCTTCTCGTAGCCGCTGGTAACTACCTTTCCAGTCTTTGGTTATCAATTTGACTATTTTAAATACCTCATAGAGTAGGCTCATGTGTAACTTGTCTGTGTGCTTGGCTTATTCTATCTTATATAATACCCTCAAGGTTTATCCATATTATTACGTATTAAAGAATTTCTAGCTGTACAACATTTATCTATAGTCAGCAATAATATATTGTTCAGTTAAAATATGTTAATAAGTGTTCTGACAAAATGGAATTAAATTAAAAAATAAAAAACCGACAGTTTAATAATGCATTTATGGAAACTCTAATATAACTTTATGTACACATAAAGATGATAAATATAATAGAAAATAGAATGTAGTAGGGAATTGGTACAAATTCTGTTATGTACAAATATCTAACAACAAGAAAACAGATTTCTTTTCACCATTTTCTCAAAATCTTTAATATATAATATACTATTATATATGTATTTCAATTTAAAATATAACAATTCAATTTACTGATATAGAACTATTTAATATATTAATATGCTTACCATTTACCTATACATACATGCACACACATATATTTTTCCTTGGTAATCAATAAGGAGTTTTTGTTTAGTTTTTTGAAATATTTTGTTTTCATATGAAGTTTAAGGACATTTTTATTTCTGTAAAGAAAGTTTTCAGTGGAATAAGTTTGAATCTACGTAATACTTTGGTACAAGGTATATTTTAACAATATAAGTTTTACAATGCATGAATATACATTTCATTCACTTTATTTGTGTCTTAAGTTTTTTTTGTTACTTTATAGTTTTCTGTCTAAAAATTTTTATTTCCTTGGTTAAGTTTTTCTAAGCATTTTGTTCTCTTTGATTCTATTGCAAATGGGATATTTTCTTAATTTCTCGATTGGATAATTTGTTATATAGAAATAAGACTGCTTTTTAGTGTTGACTTTTTTATTCTGTAATTTTACTAAATTTGTTTATTAGTTCTAATATTTTTTGAGGTGTCCATAGGATTTTCTACTTTTTAAGATGTCTTATGTGAAAAGAGATAATTTTACTTCTTCCTTTCCTTTTTTTAGGACCTTCCTCTGTTATGTTGAACAGGAGTGGGCCTCCCTATCTTATTTCTGGTATCACAAGACAACTCTCAGTTTTTCACCACTGAATCTAGAATGAGCTGACGAATTTTCATTTATGGTCTTCATAATGTTGAAGTGCTCTCCTTCTGTGACCACTTTGTTGAGTTTTTATCATGCAGAGGTAATTAATTTTATCAATTTTTTCAGTATGAATTGAGATGATCTTGTGATTTTTATACTTCATTTCTTCTTGTGGGGTAATTCATTCACTAATTCACAAATGTTTACCATTTTTCAGTACTAGGGATACTGGTGTATGATCCTTTCAATGTAGTTGAAATGAAATTGCTAATTTTTTGTTCAGAAATTTTTGCTTATGCTTATTTATGATGGCTCCTGTGTTTTCTTTTTCATGTGTGTCCTTACATGACTTTGATACCAGAGTTAGCTTGCCTTATAAAATGCTTTTGGAAGTTGTCTCTTCATTTTTTTTTGAAAAGTTTGTGAAAGGTTGGCATTACTTTTTGAATATTTGGTAGAATGTGTCAGGAAAGTCATTAAGTCCTGGGTATTACTCTGCTGGAAAATGATTGCTGCTTCGTTCTCTACTTATTGTTATGTTCACATTTTCTATTTATTAATGATGAATTCATATTTGATTACTCTAGTGTCTATCTCTAGCTTATATAATATGTTGGAGTATAATTGTTTATGTTCATACATGACTTTTTATTTGTGACGCTGCTGTTAGGTGAAATGTTCTATACATGCCTGTTAATTAAAGTCAGACATTTCCATGATGAGTCTCTCTTTCTGGATGTTTTCTCCATTGTCAAAAGTGGAATCTATATAATCCCTCCTATTTTTGCATTGCTGTTTATTTCTCCCTTTAATTCTGTCAATGTTTGTTTTATATATTTAGTTGCTCTGATATTGGGTACAAACACACACACACATATATAATATATAAAACTTTCTTTTATGCTTTTACTTTGTCTATTGGTGAAATTTTGGACAATAAGGAAAAATAATTGATGGATAAATAGTTCCCTTATTCTGTCTTCCTGGTCAGGATCCAACAAGTGGTCACTGTTTTCTGTTGATCCCAGACTGAGTGTTTAAGTGATTTACTTTTCTAAGAAAAAGATCACTCATCTAGATTACTTACTTCCCTGCAAAGAGAGTGGAGATCAATACTTCTAAGGAAATTCTCTCCAGACAAACAGGTGATGAATTATTAGGCAAATCCTTTAAAACAATGTCATTTTACTTTCAATATAAATAAAAGGTACACATACACTTATTTTTGGCAATACTTTAAATTTAATCGTTCATATTACTTTGTGATTTTAACTAATCTGACAGTGAAATAAATCTTCTTATGTAATATATTTAAGCCTTTTATTTCACACATGGCTTGAAGTTTATTTTATATTTTCTGACGTCTAATTTCTTGTTTTCCTCAACATACTGAGTCCCATTCAAATTTCACTTTAGTTTATCTTTTTTTTGTTATCATTAATATCAATTATATTGACTTAGTTTGTCGTAGTGTATGTTCAACACAAAACAAAGAAGAAAAGGACATCTTTTCTGAATAGTGTTTATGTCCATTTAAAATTCATTGATTGGCATCTCCCTTGTAAACATATAAATTTAATGATCCAATTTGCATCTTATTAAAATAACAAGAATTTTGAATGCAGCTATTCTTTGCTTTTATTTTATCTATTTTTCTCATTATCTTGTAAACATATACTATTCTGGATTGGCAGTTCATTGTTAACAATTTTCCAGATGAATGACTAAGAACTTTAGAAAGATTTGAAGTTACATTACCCTTTTCATGCAGTTGGCTAACACCCAACAATATCGATGTTGTTCTACTGACAGGAGATATTTCTTGCTCTTTGTCTGTTTTTTTCTCCCTACCCTTACACCGGATTTTGCATAGATCGACTGTTTTAAGTCCATCAAAGGAAATGTAAACTGTTACATCTCAATAACTTTTCCAGCCTTCATAAAGTGGCATCATCCATCATACATAATAGCATCCTTTCAAGCACTCAAACACATGTTTAAACTATAAGTGCGTAAATCAAAACAGGAAATGACTTGAAAATAGTCTATCAAGAAAACACAGCTAAACTGTTAGCACTAGTATGTAATTACAACTTTTTACTGAAATAATCAGAAGTACCAAATCGATTTAGCATATACACATATAAAATTAAATTTTTAATGTCATACTAGACTTTTTAAAGTTAATTTTGTCTTTGGTGTTGAGAAGAGCACAATTTAAGCATCAAAATGTGTTTTCAGCTACCTGAAATCTTTCAAAAGTTTACCCATGTTTGCTTTTGAAGTGATTTTGTTCAGGATCAGGGATTGACTGCCTGTTGATTTAGATATCGAATACATCTAATTATAACATTAGGGATTTTAGTAAATGACAGGAGTTAGATAGATGGCTATAAAATTTGTAAGCAATATTTTCAATACAAAAAGTAAGTCAAGAAATTAAGAAATATAGTGCATGTGTCTCAAATATATCAAAAGAAAATGAAGAAATGGCATTATATGAAAGAACCAGAAAACATAAAAACATATAGTAGAAGCTTTAAAAAGCAGATGGGGATAAAAAGGACAAAATGTCAGAACACGTTTATTATAAATAAAGATGAATTGGTATAAAAAATAAATAAAAATATTTTGACCATATTTCTGAAATTTTTATTTGTGTGTGTTTTTGTAAAGAATTCTTAACTAAACAAACTATTTCAAGATGTAAAACATTTCTAGCACAGTAAAAAATAAAATGAAACAAAAATTCCTTATTTTCCTTCCTGAAGAGTTGAGAGAGAGTGACAAATCTGGAGAAAGGGGCAATTATATGGTGAAGAAAGAATTGGGCTGTTGTTGGTAAGCTTAATATATTATATATAGATGTTGTTCTATGATTATGCACACCTATATGCAACCCATATAATATTGTGGGTGCAATGTTCCTTCAATGAAATTTTTAAAAGAAAAATCTTTCAAAATAACTATCACAATAACAAAATTTTGTTAACTATTCTGTTAATTGTGTTAGTCTACATTCTATTAACAGTGGTTTTGCCTTTTGTTGAAATTAATAGAATGGACTCATATATGATATGATTCTGATTTGAATCATTTTGTGAAACATTATAACTGTTTTATTAATTCATGCGGTCAAATATTGCAATAGTTGTTTCATATTTACTCTTTTATAGTTATTCACAATATGAAAAGCACAATTTATATTTTCTAATGTTGGGAATTATTTGCGTCATCAATATATGCATTGGGGAGAACACATGTTTTTACAGTATATTCATCCTGGTAGCAGTATAGTGGCATCTGATTTTTATTTTCAAATATTTTAACTTTAATAAAGTCTAAATGATCCATTGCTTTATGATGTCAGTTTTTGTCAACTGCTTAAGAAGTATTCTTAAGCAGAAAATACATTTTATTTTTTTTCTATTCAGACTTTACTTTTGTACTCTACGTTTAGATCTGTGATCAATCATGAGTTGATTGCTGTGTGGAGCATAAGTGGGAGTCATTTTCAAAGACGGGTATCTTTCAAAAGAACTTGCAAAAACCTGCATTTCCTCACTGAAGTTACCAGTACGCGTTATGATTAGATGATGATACTTGTGTGATGTGACTGGGACTCTGAATTATCCACTAAATTCTGTTGATAGTCATAGCTCTTTTTATCAAAAATGATTTTTAAATGTCATTTTATAATTTATAATCTGGTAATAATCCCAAATGTTGTTGGCCTTCAAGATTGCTTTTAATGTTTCATCAATATACTTTTTATTTTTGAGTATCACCTTATCAATATTCTAGAAAAGGCAAAAATTTAGAAATCTTGTGGATTTTTTACATTTAAATGAAGGAATATTATAACATTATATAATGTTATATTATAGCACTAAATGGTTTTAAGGTGTACACCAGAGCAGATGAATAGCTGTATACAATGTTGTAAATTCCACACTATTTCACTTTTTCCTTCATCTTTAAATTAATTCCCTCCACCACATTTTTCCCTCTTCCTTTCCAACAACATTTGATTTGCCCTCTTTTGACTAAAAGTTCATTGTTTGATTTAGTTCTTTTTTTGTCTGTTTTTGTTTAAATTAATTCATTTGTTTGCTTGCTGTCTCATACAATTTCATAGGAGTGATGTTGTACAATGTCTGTCTTTCTCCTTCTGACTTACCTTGCTCAAAGCATAATTCCTTCCAGGTCCACCCATGTTGCTGCGAATGATAGGATTTAACCCTTTTTGACAGCATCCTGCTATTACGTGTGTGCGCACGCGCGCGTGTGCTCACGTTACATCTTTTTTTTATCCACTCATCTATTTATGGGCATTTAGATTGTTTCCAGCTCTTGGCTATTATAGATAATGCTGCAAATAGCATGGGTATGTATATATCTCTATGAGTAAGTGTTGTGTTTTTAGGGTATATCCCCAGTAGAGGAAATAATTGGGTTATATGGGATTTCACATTCTCATTTTTTTGAGAACGATCCAAACTGCTTTCCATAATGGTTGCACCATTTTACACTTCCCACAGACCTCCACATCCTCTCCAGCACTTTTTGTTTCCATTCTTTTGGATAACAGCCATTCTCATTGGTTTAAAGTGATATCTCATTATCATTTTGATGTGCATGTCCCTAATGATGAGAGATTGAACATCTTTTCATGTGCCTGTTGGCCATCTGTATTTCTTTAATGAAGTATTTATTGAGATCCTATGGTCAATTTTATTTGGATTGTTGTTTTTTTAATTTATTAAATGAGTTCTTCATATATTTTGGTTATTGATCCCTTGTCAAATATATGTTGTGCAAATATCTTCTCCCATTTAGTATGCTATCTTTTTTCTTTGGCAACATTTTCTTTCACTGTGAAGAAGATTTTAAATTAGATGTAGTACCAGTTATTTAATTTTCTTTTTGTTTCCCTTGATGCTGGAATTGTGTCCCTAAAGGTCTCCCTCATATAGATGTTATGGAATGCCTAGCCTATGTTGTCTTCCAAGAAATTTATGATTTCTGGTCTTATGTCCAAGTCTCTAGCCCATTTTGAGTTAATTTTTGTGAGTGGTATTAGGGAATGATCTAGCTTCATTCTTTTGCATGTGGCTGTCAATTTATCCCAATACCACATATTGGAAAAGGCTTTCCTATCACCATGATATGCTTTTGCCTACTTTGTCATAGACTGTATGTGATGAGACAGTTTATGGTGATTCAGTTCTATTCCACTTCTCTGTTTCTCTGGTATTATCAAAGTACAATACAGTTTTGATCACTATTGCTTTATAGCATAGCTCAGTGTCAGGGACTGTAACCCCTTAAGATTCAGTCTTGCTTCTCATAACTGCTTTGGCAATTTGGGGTCTTTCGTGTAAGATATTTTGTTCTATTTTTCTGGAAATAAGCCCGTGGAATTTTTGATGGGGATTGTATAAAATCTGTATATTGCTGTAAGTAAAATGAACATTTAAATGATTTTGATTCTTCCCAACTGTGAGCAGGGAATGTCTTTCCACCTCTTTGTATCCTTCTCTATGTTTTAAAGAGGAATTGTGGTTTTCTCTGTAATGTTCTTTCTCTTCTTTTAGTAAGTATATTCTAGGTTATTTGATTCTTTTTACTTCTGTTTCAGTGGTGTAATTTTCTTGATTTCATTTTCTGCGAATTATTTGCATATAAAAATGCAACAGTTTTTTGTGCATTGACTTTGTAGCCTGCCACTTTATTGTATTCATTGATGAGTTCTAGTAGTTTTTTGAGAGTTTTTAGGTTTTTGATGTGTATAATCATGTCACCTGCAAATAATGATAGTTTTACTTCCTCCTTTCCAATTTGAATTCTATGTTGCCTGAATGCTCTGTATAAGACCACCAGTACAAAATGAAATAGTTGTAGTGGTAGTGGGCAGTCTTGTCTTTTTTCTGACAGAGGAAATGCTTTCTTTTTTTTTTTTTTGCCATTGACTATGATGTTGGCTATGGGTTTGTCATATATGGCCTTTATCATGTCTAGGAATATACCTTCCATCCCCATTTTATGAAGGGTTTTATCATAATTGGATGTTGAAGCTTGTCAAAAGCTTTCTCTGTATATATTGACATGACCAGAGGTTTTTCTCGTTTCTCTTGTTGATATGGTGTATTACATTAGTAGATTTACATATGTTTTACCATTTTTGCACCTCTGGGAGGAATCTCACTTGTCACGCTGAATGAGCTCTTTGATTCATTGTTGGGTTTGGTTTGCTATTATTTTTTTGAGAATTTCTGCATGTATGTTCATTAGAGATATTGGTCTATAATTTTTGTGGTGACATCTCCATCAGCTTTTGGTATTAGTGTGGTGCTAGTCTCATAGAAGGTATTTAGGAGTGTTCAGGTTCTTCAAAATTGTGGAAGCGTTTCAAAAGAATAGGTATTAATTATTCTCTGAAGTTTTGGTAAAACTCATTAGAAAAGCAATCTGATGCTGGGGTTCTATTTTTTGGGAAACTTTTGATTATTTTTTTCAATTTCTTTCCTTGTGATTGTTATGCTTAGATATTCCATTTCTTCCAGTTTCAGTCTTAGTAGACAGTATTTTTCTAGAAATTTTTGCATGTTCTCAGGTTGTCTACATTTATAGCATAGAGTTGTTCATAATAATCTCTAGGATATTTTGCATTTCTATGGTAATTTTTCCCTTTGATTTCTGATTCTATTTATGAGAATTTTCTCTATTTCTTTATGAATTTAGTCAATGTTTTTTCATTTTAGTTTATTTTTCAGAGAAACAACTTTTGGTTTCATTGATCTTCTGGATTGTCTTTGTTTTCTATTTTACTTATTTCTGCTTGATTATTCCCTTTTTTCTGCTGATGTTTGGTTTTAATTATTCTTTGTCTAGTTTTTTTTTTAAATAGGGTTAGGTTGCTTGTTTCTGATTTCTCTTGTTTCTAGAGGTGGGCCTGAATTGTAATGAACTTCCTTCTTAGTACTGTTTTTGCTGCATTCCATAGATTCTCATAGCTGGTATCTTCATTCTCAGTTGTTACTAAGTATTTGTGAAGTTCCTCTTTTATTTCCTCTTTACCCAAGTGTCATTCAGTAGCATATTGGCTAGTATCCAATTAATTTGAGGTCTTCCAGCTTTCTTTGGTTGATTTCTAGTTTTAAGCCATTGTGGTCAGAGTATATGCAATCATAGTAATTTGTTGAGACATATTTTGTACCAATATTTGACCTAGCCCTGAGAATGTTCCATACACACTTGAGAAGAAAGTGAAAACTACAGTTGTTTGGTGAAGTGTTCAGTACATGTCTATGAGACCTAACTATTCTAAATAGTGACTTGAAGCAGTTGTTTCCCTGCTACTTTTCTGCTTAGTTGATTTGTCCATTGTTGTAGGTGGGGTGTTGAAGCCTGCTATTATTGTGTTGCTGCTGATGTCTGTTATCAATTTTGATAATACTTGCTTAATATATTTTGATGCTCCTTTATTTAGTTTGTGCATGTTAATAAGCCTTATGTTTTCTTGCTGAATTGACCCCTTAATCATTATATAGTGTCCATGTCTTTCTTTAATGCTTTTTAGTAGGAAGTCTATCTTGTCTGATTTAAGTGTGGCTGTTCCTGCTTTTTTTGCGGTTGCCATTTGAGTGTAGGATTGTCTACCAAATATTAACTTGAAGGCTTTGTTTATTTTTTGAAAGAGTATGAGCTTCTTGAATGCAGCAAACAGTTGGGTTATGCTTTTGAATCCATTCAGCCAGTCTGTGTCATTTGACTGCTGATTTCAGTTCATTAGCAATTGAGGTGATTATTTGTATATAACTGTTTATTGACATTTTGCAGTTTGTCCGTTGTGTGTTGTTCCAGACATCACCTTTGTTCTTTTTCTCTTCTATGTTGTGTTGGGTGTGGCTGTATTTTGACTGGTTTCCCTTTCTGTTTACTTCATTGCTTTTCCTTTGGAGATGTATTTTGAGGTCACATTCAGAATTCTATTTATTTCCTATATTTATTTGAAAGTAGATTAATCTTACGCTCTTCCTAATCATCCACATTTTGATTCTCTTCCCATACTTTTTATATTTGCTGTCTTACTGTTTTTAAGTGGGATTTCTTTACGCTTTATAAAGCATCCTGTAGTATTTTTTGTAGAGCTGGTTTTGTGGTAGATAAATTCCTTTAATTTTTACTTAATGGAAAAACTTTTTATCATCCCTTCAGCTCTGAATGATAATCTTGCAGGGTATAGTATCCTCAGTTGAAAATCCTTTTCTTCCTGCACTTTGAATATATCATGCCATTCCCTTCTGGCCAGTAGTGGCTCATTTTTCTCTGGCTGCTTTTAAGATTCTTTCTTTATCTTGCATTTTTTACACATTGAGGACAATGTGTCTAGGTGTGGTCTGTTTGAATTTCTTTTATTAGGAACTCTTTCAACTTCCTGAGTCTGGAGGTTTGCTTCATTCCTAGGTTAAAGGAAGTCTCAAATATTCTTTCTTCAGATACAGTTTCTGCCTCGTATTCTCTTCTCCTTCTGGGACCCCTATGATGTGAATATTATTCCTTTTGATGTTTTCCCATAGATCACGATTACTGTCTTCATTTCTTTGCATTCTTTTATCTCTTTGATGGTTTGCTGGAGTGCATTGTGGTAGTAGGGGACTCCCCTAGCTTCCTTCTTGTTAAGACAGCACCCAGGGTAATTTTCCTTAACTTCTTCCCACTCACACCACTGGGGCACTGGTCCTCCTGCCTTTCGTCAAGACCTCTCCCCTGGTTCTGCTTCTCAGTCCTGTTGGGCAGGCTCTCTGCTGCCCTCCAAGTGACTCGTGGAGGATTGGTTCTTTCTGAATTTCCACCCTCTCCTCTGTGGCCCCTCAACCCCTACTGAGCCTGGGAATCTTGAACATTCAGTGTAGCTGTGAATTGGGAGATGTGCACCTACTCTTTTGTGATGAATGTTGCCGCTGTACTGCAGCCCACAGTTCAGTCCTTCCATGCCATGTGCAACTGAAGAATAGTTGATTTCTAATTGTTCTGTGGAGAATACATATAGCATGTGCTACCAGGTCATAGCTTGATAGCCTTCTTTTATAAACATTAATTTTTTTTGTTTTATTTAATTATTTGTTGTTTGGCTTTTCCTTATACCTCATGAGTGAAATTGTATGTGATAATATATCTCTGTCTGCCTCACTTCACTAAACATATATCTTCTAGATCTATTCTTGAATACAATGGAGAAAGAAAAAATACCAAAAGTTTTCAGATACAGTAAAGCAAAAATATAATATCACTGAAATTAAAGTTTAAGGAGGCATTATATCACTTATTAGGAACTCTGACCACATGAGGGCAATAACTATGTACTCAAAATATTGAATAACTTAAAAAAAAAAAAAACCTTGGTAAGTTTGAAGATACAAATACATCTGTGAAGCAAGACATCAGCATAATCTAAGACATAAATATATTTCTTTCTCCAAAGTTTCTTCCTGCCTTCTTTAGCTGTTATTATCATAATTTTTATTGTAAAAACATTGAGGATATATGCCTTTAAATTTTTAACTATTCCTTGCTATATTGTTAACAATAGGCTCTGTACTAAACACTAAAACTTAGGACTATTTATCTTGTATAAAGGACACTTTTCCTTCTGATTGTCCCTCCTTTAGCTCTTGGAAACCACTATCTAGTCTCTGATTTGACTATTTTATTCCTCAAATAAGCAGTAACATGTAATTTTATAATTTTTGCAAACTTAAAATTTTATTCAGTGTTCATATACTAAATATATCTCTAGAGAAACAAATAGAGAATATGAGAAAGAGCATGTGACTACATTTTAATAAATTCAACAAATACAAAATGAATATATTTTTATTGCAAGTCCAGCACATATAGGAATAATTTTAAAATAAACTTCATTTAACAAATAAAAATATGCAAAATGAAAGTATTGTATTTAAAGCAAATGTTTCACTAAAATATAAGGGCATCAATTTGGAGCTGACTCTACCCTTAACAAAGATCTCATTTGCTGAAGTATTACAATAGAATAACGCCACTTAAGATTTATTAACTATGGGGAAATTTGGCAAAAAGAGAGGAGTTCATGCCTGTGACTATTGAGTTGTGTTCGTTTCATTTCCTGATAAAAATTCTAAGGCACTTGGCTTTTGTTCAGGAACAATCCAAACAGTGAAACCAGCCAAGTTCCATATAAATAGCATTTAATTCCCTAGAACTTCATGTCAGGCAACCCACAAAACTTTCTGGATTTTTTAGTTAAGTTTATAGTAAAAGTTATGCCAGTATTTTTGATATCATTCCCCACAAATGCTGAAAACAGCACAGACAACTCTGAGCATTACTAACATTCATACAACCCTTTCGTTTCAGAAATATTTATGCAAATCTATAAACATTGCAAGGATTCTAAAATGTTTCTCCTTCCTTAGTGATTTTTGAAATCAAATGCAGACTTTTCTATATATTTAAAAAATTATTTTGCAGTAGACTCACGTGATCAGGAATTCCAGTGGGGCACATATTATGAGCTAAAGATAGCATAAATGACTATTTGCTTTACTCAGTGTATTGCAATGGGTTTGTGTTAATCTAGTAATCAATTATTGGTGACATAAATTTCTATCTAGTTAAATCTGTCAAACTAACTTCTACTAACCCACTACCTCTCTTACCTAACTAGCTCCCTCTTAGAAATCAACACATATACTTTTATATTAAGGACACTTTAAGGTCGATGGAAAGAGCTGAAGGAAGGACAAAAGAAAAAGGAAGAAATGAATCATTTTGCATTGGTGGAACATTTTGAAATGTTTTAGGATATGTAGCAAGGAAGTTAGATATATTTCTAACACACTAGATGTGAAATCTCACTCCATATTGCTAACCTATTTAAGTTACTCTATTTATAATTGAAGTTTTTGTGCATATTTTATCCATCTACCAAATAAATAGTAATCTGATACCAAACTGATGGTTGACTATATACTTATTAATATTTTCAAATTCTCAGCTTTTAAAATTCCATCTTTCTCTGTAGACTGTACTTGTTGCTTATTCACACAGTAATAATCAAAATAGTTTTATTTCTGAGACTATGAAGGGAAAAATCACAAAGCACCCACGTACTAAAATTGGAAGGGGAGAACCAGTCACAAGAAACTTGGATGATTTGAAACCTTTTTCCATAAGTATCAATCTGGGGTAGAGAAAAGACCTGAGTGATTGATTTTCTAATTTCAAAAGCTGCATTATTCCTTCCTGGAGATGCAATCATTTTACCTGTGCAGTTTGCTTATGAATATACTTCCTGACATTTCAGTGATAATTTTGACTAATTGATGTTATTGAATGTATATACACAATTTTATTTTATTTTAGACACTTTTTATGGAGATAGTATTCATATTTTAGTTTTGGAATGTTTTATCTCATGGAAGGGGTTCTTAGTTGCTTTACCTTAACTTTCAAAGTTATATTTCATCCATGTTCTAATTTTAATTCTATTTTCTTTGCTAGTTATAGTATTTTAGCAAATTTTGCATATTGGATACAAATGTTTTACCATTTTTTTGTCAACCTGAATAGATTTCTACCATAAGACCATAATTTATTTTGATTTATAACCAATTGAATAAATGGAAAAACAGAAAGATAATCCATCTTATTGTAGTGTTGGGCATCTCAATTTAAAAAATAATTCTTCTCTATAAATGTCACATCACTATAGTAAATATGACATCTGTTTCCTTTAAAATCTTCAAATCTTCTTATGTTGTTAAAGTCAGTTTTGTACTTAATTTTACATGATTTATTGACATTTTACCAAGAGAAAGGGCATAAAAATTGCCAAATATTTTATGTAGTATCTACTTCATCATCTAGAGTTGGAAATAATTTGGGGCATTGTAAATAAAATGGTTCCAAGGACTATGTGTGTACGTGTGTATGAATACATGTGTTTATCGGTTTGTGTGTGACTGCATTTGTTTATGTGTTTGTGAATGTGTATGAGTGTGAATACATGTGTTCATGTGTATGAATACACATTTGTGTGTTTATGTGTGTGACTATGTGTGTTTAAGTATTTGTGCATGTTAGTGTGTTTATGTGTGCATTTGAATAAATGTGTTCGTGTGTGTGCTTCATTATAGATCATTTTTAAAATTAGATTGAGAAAACTTTTCTTCATGGGATTCACTATTTTTCCCTCTCATCTGGTAAATTGATTTATTATTTAGTATTTCTAAGATGTACTAAGGTGGAAAATAAACAGAACTGTACTTGAATTCTCCATGATTCTATTACCAGCACTTCTTAGGAAAATGATAAGCAGAATAATTTTGCTTCTGGATCCAAGTGTGCCATTCAGTTCAGAATCAGATTTTATATTATATACATCCTCGAAATTCTACAAAATGGGGAAAACTTTTTTGACATCAAGCAGCTGGCAGTGTGGGATACGATTCTTAAGAGATGAGACACTAACAGAGTGAATGATGCCATGTTCCCACAGAATTTTGGCCAAGGGAGTTCTCCTGCAGTGACAGAAGGAGGAGGAAGCTCATGAAACCTGGTGATGATGCTGCCAAGTGGAATAGACAACTTCACGCTGAGAGAGATGATGGACTGTGAGAAGAGTTCTCCAAATATTGTAGCCTTAGCCTTGAGTCTTTGGCATGCATGAGTTGAAGTTTCATGGAAAGACTAAGAAAAACTTCCTGAAAAGAATTCTGAGAAAACTCTAATCTGAACAATTCCCATAATTCCGAGGGTGATGATGCCTTTAATCTCCGGGAGTCGGAGTAAAAGATCAAAATATAGCAGCAATCGGCAAAGATCACTATGCTCTCAAACAATAAATTGAACCTGAAATAAAATGGCACTCTCTTCAAAAAGGAGACTTACATAAAATTAATTATTTTTCAGACCATTTTTGCTTACCAGCTTTTGGATTGAGTGTGTAATCTTATATAACACTTTAGAAAGTATGTATTCCTTATTCAAAAAATTTTACCCCAAATAATTTCGATTCATGGAATGTTGAAATTATTCATCATGAAACTGTCTACAACTATAAATTTCAAGGTCATATTTTAAAAGAAATCTGTAGTTTGAAAAATATGTCATATGGCTTCAGTATGTTCACTTAAATAAAATTAAAGATAATATTTTCACACTTTGTTCCCTTTTCAACTTTTCCTTTCTAAATAACCACAGAGAACAAGCTCCCCAGATGTGATAACATGATTCAGATCTAAGGCTATACTCTCGTAGTATAAATTGTATTTGTAATTTTTCTCAGCTGAAAAAAAAAAAACTTTTATTGCCTGCTATATAGCTGAAAGCATTACATGCATTAAAATATATGTAAGTGAAGCTGGCTATTAACCTTTCTTTTTAAATAACTGTCTATGTCATGAGTTTCATTTTCAGAATGAGATAAATGATAACATAACAAATTCCTTAAGTCTTTGCAAAGTTCTTATTTATGACTATTAAAGCTGTGCTTTTATTTTATCTTTGCTTCTTTTTTCTTTTGAACTGAAACAATTTTGCAACATGTTTTATAGATTTAACATGTTCATAATATAATAGCTATATGTAGTTATATAGTTATATATAGTTACATATGTAATAGTTGTTTCTAATTCTTCTGAAATGTACACATTTTCCTTCATTTTTGGTTGAAATATTTTTACTATATATAGTTAGGGAGAAATTATAGGAGATACTAATATATTTTCTATTTAGACTTAAGTGCTTAGCTAAACCTTAATATATTTGACTGTATCTTTGTGTCTTCATATTAATGACAAAATTTACAATTGCAGTTGAAATGCTTTTTGAAGTCATAATTAGATTTCTAACACTTACATATTTCCCAAAACAGCACTATTTCATTATTCAGGATGTTTATTTACAAATTTTTCTATTAAATTTTACTCTGTGTGGATCTATTAATGATGAGTTCTATATTTTTAGTTAAATTGATAGTCATACAATCATACTTAAGAAAAAATCTTATTTATTGATCAGTATTTTTAAGTCTAGCTATATTGAATTTACACTTCATTCATTTATTCAACTATAGCTTCAACGTTAAACCACATAACTGACAATGTATTTTGTTCATTCATTCTCCCAGTGATGGACATTTTTATTATTTCCATATTCTGTAGCACATGGATGCTACAATAAATATCTCTGAATACGTCTCTAATGTATGACCTAAAGTTGAATTGTCTAGTCACTATGCAAAACTTGAATAATTTACAGTTATATTATTTTCAAATGGTGTATATGGTGTATATCAAGTCTTCCTTGCTCCAGTAATGAATTAATATTGTCACTAATATACTTTAAGGGGTTTTGCCCAGTTTTTCCCTCCTATGTTCTTCCCAATCAGATAAATTAAGTGAATATTGAAGGGAAGAAAGGGAAGAGGACTAGAGGAGGAATTGAGGAGGGGAGGCAGAGGAAGAGGAGGAGAAGAGGAGGGAGAAGAGTTAGAAGAAGAGGAAGTAAAATATACACCAAGGGTATAATAGAAAGATTTTCCAAAAACACTGACAAAAATAAATCCTAGAGAAAGTCAATTCTAAAAGGTGGATGTATTGAGAAACAAAAACAGGAATGTCAGGCAATTACGCGGAGCAACGATGCAAGGGAATAGAAGTGAAGCAGTAACTTCAGCCTGCAGAAGGAACAAATTCTCACCAGCCATCTATGCCTAGAAAAGAATAAAACCACTATTTAAATAAGAACAAAAATAATGCCCTTTTCAGATTTACAAAACCTGAAGGCATTATCACCTACAGACTAGAAAAGGGGAGATCTTGGATTAATATATACTTATTTAGTTTGATGTTTTTAATATCTTTAAAATCTTTTAATATCAACTAAATCATTTTTAAGTATTAGATATATTTTTATTTACTAATTATATTCATTATAGTCTTAGAAAAACAGAATCTATAAATTTAAACATGTAAACACATCTTATCACAGTTGTTATTCACATTAAAACATCATTAAGTGATATTTCACTTTGCAAATAAATATCAAAAATTACTTTAGTCAGATTTTTTTAAATTAACTTTAAGCGTTTTCTTATAAATAAGAATACTTAAAGATTAGAATGTGAAAATAAAAACCTTTTGCTATCAAAATAAGCAATCTATTGCCTCTTAAATCATTCTGCATGTTAAAAATGAAAATATGATCTTCATAAATATTTGACAAACATGAATAATTTAGAAATTTTACTCAATTCCCCCCCCAAATACATCTGTAGTTATATTTGCTTTTTTAGTGGATTATTTTAATTTCCATCTGCTTATTTATCTTTATTGTAATGATATATTCTTTCCATCACTGAATATGTTCTAAATTTCATAATTAAACTATGTTAACTGTGTACATCTTTAACATTCCTTTCCCGTATCCCACAACCGGGATGTTTTTCTGAAGCAAATTTTATGACATGGTTTTTAGTCTCAAAAGCCTGTGCTGACTTCTTACTTCTAATCAAGTATAGTTTCATCCCAATTCTCTGGGTTTTCTAAGCAAAGTACAGTGGGAAGCATCTAAGCAGAGATGGTGCATTGTCCTGTTAGTCTAGAGCAAATTTATGCCCTACCACCTTGCCTCCTGTATCATTCCTTTATCACCATAATTATCTGAATATAATTCCACAACATGCCTTTTATTATTTCGTGCCTTTTCATCCGTAATTCTATTTCAAATGCATTTTTAGTCTTTGCCCTTCTTGATTTGGAGCTGTTATGACCTCCTCCAGCCTCCTAGTCTTACACTGGGACAATGCTAAAATTGTTTCTTGAGTCGTGTTATTTCTACATTTTCAGCACCATACAAGCATCACCTGTATTCAGGACTGTGAGTAATTTCTGAAATCATGGCGTGGCAAAAACAGTGACATTTATTTATTGCACTGCGTAAATCCTGGTTGGCCTTTAGAAAGAATTCCAGTGGGCTCATTTATAAAATATATTTGCACCCTTTAAATATTGACATCCCTACATCTGGGATAGTAAACATTTCTACAGGCACGGGAAGTATGGTGCAGTAGAAGGAAATACATGGCTTTGAGAGGCACTTTTCATTGTCTGTGGTAGACAAGTGGCATGTGGCAGGCATTTAAAACATCTTTGCAGTGACATTTTCCAAAGACATTTCCTAGAGTGTGCTTTAGAAATTGTGTGGCTAATCCTCAATCCAGGTGACACAAAGGACCTGGGGGATCTCAAGAGTGACAAGAGAGTCAGAGAAGAAGAAGGGCCCCAGGTGTGTTTGAATGGTAAACACTTCAGCATCTTTAGAAGCACTTTAATCCATCCTTCTTAGAGAACTGAGGAGACACTTCAGGCTAACCCTGTGTCCTATTTTTAGCATGTTGAGAAATGTAATTCCAGATGTGCCTTTGGTTATGCCAGAATTGTGCAGTGAACGTATTTACAGTCAGTAAAAAGTACAGAAACAAGTCTGAGGATGAAATGTCAAGCTGAAACTTCTATCACAAAATACACATTGCATTTTACACTATTATAGGGACTAAAAGTATTATACCCAAAACATCAGCACTTTTGTAATTCACATTTCCAGTTCTACTCTGTTCACCAGAATTAGTGATGTTCATAAAGTATACATACACACATATACATATAATATATATTATATATATATATATGTACTTTTAATATTAGTTAAAGAATATTGCTTCTGGACATAATCATCTCATCTTGATTTTCTTCATACTTCTACCAGAGCTCTCTCAAAATGTTTGGTTGATCAAACTTGACTCTTATGATTGTTTCCTTTGCTATACAATTTTGGTTTTATTTTAACTCATAACTGCATTTTTCTTTCTTTTGTTTTTAACTTTAACGTATAGCTGCTACTAAAATTCTCAGAGAACTGTCAGTCTCCTAGAATGTCAGTTCAACACTCAGGTGCTGAATGTTTAAAATGAGCTGCTAGTGTGATTGGTGATGTTATTTGTGGTGACTCTCTCAGCATGGCGGTCACCTTTTATTGTGACGTGGTCTCTGGACTTGCCATTCACTACCATTCTCTATGAATGGATCCTCTGTTTCCTGGGTCACATGTCTTTCCTTTTTAAAAATTGCTTCCTCTTTTTCAGGGTGCATCTCTCCAGTGCTTCCTGATGGCTGCGGTGGGAGGAAAAAGGGAGGACCCCTCCAGTGGTGCTGGGCAGCAGCAGAATAAACCTCCTTGTAACTGGGACTGCCTCTCCAACACGGGACAGCAGGGACCCAGAGGGCTGAAGGCTGCTTTTCGACAAGTGACCACTTATCTAAGGGATGGGAGCAGGGTGCGGACAACCTCATACTGATTTTACAGCTCTGGAGAAAGTACAGTGCACGTTATTGTTGTACACATTTACTTGGTCAAACTTAGGCACATGTCCAACTGAAAGACATGAAGCAGAGAAGAAAAATCCTGCTGGAAGCCTTGGAAGGGAAGCACTAGAATAGTGGAGAGAGGCGAAATCCCATAATTAGTCGAGTCTAAGCTGCCGAGTCTAAGTGTACATCAATATCTCAAGAGGTTTTCGTGAAAAAATCAAAAATGAAAAATGAGATTTACAAAGTTCAAAAAATTTAACCTAAGCAGTAAGAAGTGAAGAAGAAATTGATTTAAAATCTTAAATACGTAATAAGGGATTAATGAAATTAGCATGATTTTAAGAATTTAATGAGGGATCTGTTGTACTTAGCAATAGTCTTTTCAGGTAAAACTTAGCCACCTTCAAATGTAAGTTGCACACAATATTTGGTAACAAAATGGCAACAGCAACAAAAAAAGTGAGACTTGGAATTGAATAAATGAAGTAATGAGAAAAATCAGTCACTTTTGGTGGCATTCCTCTGAGACTAAACAGCATCTTGATATTCATCAGAACTTCTGGTTTCTACCCAACAAGCCAAAAAGAATTAACTTTAATTCCAATGTTTTCATTTCCCCAGTTCCATGTATTCAACTTCCTTCAATGCCTTGTGCAACATTCACTCATCTCCTTGGCCCTGCTGCTGGTGATACACAGAGATCTCATTCCCATTGTCAGTCTGATTATGTCCTCATCTCTCCCTCCTGACAACAGAGTAGAACAATGTAGTCATTTTTAACCTTACCTACTATTATCAGTGACGTTTTGTTTGTTTCTCCCCTACTCTTTGAATATTTCATAATAAATACACTGATATCACATGACAAGCACATTAAAAGATCATTCAGAAACAGGTTTAGTGACATGTGTGGATGTTAATATGATCAGGCCTTGCCTTGATGCTAGATCTGTCTTCAAGTGGCCAGAATGCCCAAGTTAATGCCAGCATATGTCATGCGGCAATGTCTCCCTGGCATCCAAATTGGCAAGTGGGAAACCAGTTATTTTAGTGCACCTTGTATGGGCCTAACACCCTAACTTGGTTACAATTTTTGGAGTTACTGAACATGCCTCCAGCCATTTCCCTAGAAACTTGGAACTCTCCAAAACTAGTGGTCATGCCTTTGTTTTTAAAAAAAATCAATCCCATTGTCAAGCTGTGGATAAAAATCTCAACAGCTTATTATAATTGCTGTTTCTAACTTAGATTGATATTATGCTTTTTTTATAACTCCTCTTCAATATAATCCCTCTATCAATTGGAAATGCACAAAGCTGTATCAGAGCCTAAATGCTTTTTAACTTGATTGATGAGTAGATTATTTTTGACAGAATCAAAAGCCTTTTCTACAGTTAATTTCACTGCCATCTATTGATTTTACTCAATAATATGAAACTAGAGGAAAAATGTTCACTATTTAATGCATACTGCATGTAATGAATAATGCAAATACACCCAATGATTGATGATCCACTTATTCAAAGTTAGACGTTTTGAAACATGACTTTAATAGTATGGCCTGGAAAAATTTACTTGTATATAAGAAATGCAGGATATCATTTTATTTAATACTTTGTAAGTTTGAACTATGTCTAAAACTCAAAAGCAAAAAGAAAACATTACCTCACCCCACTGAGAGCCAGATTTAAAATAACACTGCAGACTTGTAATAATAATACAACTATAATGTGATCTTAAAATGTCTAGCAACATGATCCTTCCAAAGCTTCATGCAGCTCAAAAGCACAGGGACAAAATTTTCCTTACTATTTAAAGACCGCATGATAGCTTTTCAAAGCACATGGAATCGAACCAAGCTGAAACCTGTAACTTATTTCATTTCAGCACACGCTTCTTTACATAAGCTAACATTATTTTCTTTTCTCAGTTGCAGGTTGAGAGTCTGCTTTAAATTTATTTCAAAATAATTATTTTCTTTTTGTCTCTGCCTTAACAACTAGTCCTAAAGATCAAGAACTTCAGTTCAATATTCTATCAATAAGTTATGCCAAAATATTCCCCAGAATATGTTACATCTTCAACAATACTTAATAGAGGTGGATTTATTTCCTCTTTTTATTGTGATCAGGAATTGTCTTTATGTATTTTGATTTGTATAAACTCTTCTATAGAGTTTTTGACATCTCTGTGGCTTCACAATCTAGAGCAAATAGTGTATTCATACCACATGTCTAAACAAGACCTCACATCTCAAAGCTTAATAGATCGTTCATTCCTTTTCATCTATTCATTTATTTAATTGTAGAATATTTTTAATAGTAGTAGTAATGATAGCCCAGAGTCTTAGATAATAGGTGAAGGGGAACAAATACCCTACCCTCAAGTAAATCTCTTTGGCAAAAGGACTTATTTTGAGCAAACGTAGACACAAGGAAAATTCTGAAAACTGAGTAGTTTTCCTTTGTAAGAGATCTTTATGTGGATAAATCTCCATTGGTAAGGATACTTCCCTCTCTGTTCCAGGTAAAGAGAGATGTTTTCAGGAATGTGAGTTAAAAGTGGTAGGCAGGGCAGGGTAAACCTAGCAAAATCTCTTGGAAGTCCTCTCTCAAGTTCACTGTTTCAGCATGGTCAACAAACCTTCCTTTCCCCATTTGCTCTCTGTGACATCCCAGATTCCAACCCTCAGTATTTTTCTTTTGTCTTTAATGGAAGGTAGTGTTTAAGATACTGGATGGAACTGTTTCTGGGAGTTACTCAGTTTTCCTGGATCTCTCCTACGTTTGTGGGAGGTACACAATGCTATTATATTTTTTGTTTGTTTTTCTCCTCTTTGTCTTCTATCACAGGAGGTGGGGGCTAGTCTCAGTCATGAGTTTAGAAGGAAATATTGCTTTTGTCCTGTACATAGGGAAGTAAACTTCCTTGATACTATAGTCTTCTTTAAGGAGTGAGGCTACTTTCTTCCAAACTCCTATTTTAAAAAGTTAAGGTCAATCTCCCTTATCATTTTGATTTTGTGTCTAACCTCTGCAGACAACTGTCCCCACTCTTCCACCCTGCTCTTCACACCCAGGAAATTCATCTGTTCTGATGACATCAAGGCTTTGCATGGCCTGCTGCATTTGTGTTTGTGTTTGAGCAATGGAAAACACTGCTAAAAAATTGAATGGAGAGAGGTGATCCAGGTCATCTGATTGATTGTGAGCCTGGCTCCTGGCAAGGCTGCCTCCCTCCTGCTGGCTGCCTCTGTAGCAGATTACCTTACCCCACAGCCCCTCCATTCCAGGATCTACGTAAACGCAGCTTTCCTCATCAGTCATGGAATGACTAAGCAGTCAACTCACTACCACAGAGTTCCCCAAATATTGTCAGAGTTCATCATCCTTTGTCTATATCACTTATTAAAATCATCTCAAAGTCTCAATATGTAAAATTGTGATTGAATCAAGAATAGTAATGCCTAGAATTATGCCTAGACTTTATTAATACAAGAAAGCATTTGCTGTTGATTTTGGTTTAGTCAGTCTCTCCCTCTCTCTCTCTCTCCCCACTTCTCTCTGCTCCCCACACCGTGTGTGTGAGTGTGTGTGTGTGTGTGTGTGTTTGTGTGTGTGTGTGTTACAAGATGGTGGAGATACTCCATACAACCCTACCGATAAAAATTTACTAGCATTATACACATCCAGATTCTGGAATGTCAGTGGCATCATGGAATTTAGCAAGAAAAGGCTTTAGGATATTTACCTAACTATGAAGAATGTAGGGCAGAATCAGAACTGCTGATCAATGGGACATTTTAGAGTAATAAATAAAACACAGGCAATTTTATCATAAATTTGGGGAAATATACAATTCCTTATCCAATTGATCTTAGACTTTATTTTAGATAGGAAGTGAAATACTAAGAAAATATAGTTGTTCCTGGGCTAGAAATGGGTTGAGTTTGTAATAAAATATCTTAATTACCAAAGGCGAGGTAAACAAAATATTTGCCCTGAAAATTCTCCTAACTTATAATTCATAGAAAGAGGATTAATGATGAGAGGTTGACAGTGGAGGCAAGATCAGTCAGGATGGTAATTAAAAGAAAAGTCCAGGGCATGAAACAGACACTAATGAAGAGAGAGTCGATCAAGTCATCTTTTCATAAGACCTTCAACCACTGCAGTGGCTCCCTGCAATTTCTGAGATATGTAGGTACACAATTAGACTGTGGGTGATCCAAATTTATATGAGGGCCATCTGCTAATCATTCTGAAGTCTACATTTTTCCAAGGCAGGTCAAAATAACCTTGTGCAACAGATGTTTCTTTAATCCTAAAGACAGATAAACGAATGTAATTTTCCTAAGCTCTGCATACACTCAATATTACTTTCTCCAGTTCAAAATATTTTAACTTTTATCTGGTTTCATCCAAAAAATTTTTACTGTAGCAATGATTCTATTTGCCCAGGTATAGATTTTATATTTTTCTCCTTCAAGAAGATTTAAAGAAAAGTTCAGAGTTATTTTGTGGAAGTAAATATACAAAATAATTATACAGAGGGCTCTCTTTAAATTTCAGTATATCAGGCACACAAATATTGTTCCACAGTAAAAGCATCATCAACAGATACTTCTGATTGTTTGGAGAAAAATAGAGTAAATTGAAAATTCAGAAACAGTTCAGACTGAAGTATCAATTTGCTCAGAACTATATGTAGAACTATAATTGAAATAAATGGGTTCCTTGTGATAAGATAATAATGTGTTATTCAAAGACATTTCTCTGTATTAATACAGCTTTGTTTTTCAAGTTTTCTACTCTTTAATGATGTTACATGATTATGAATATATTATCATTTAAAAATATCAAAGTAAAGATCCCTCTGACTTCACATTTCCTCCATTACTTTCCTTTTAAGATGATAATTATCAACACTTGGCATGCAACAATGCAGTTATTTCAGGTATTTTCTATTTGTACGGATGGAAGCGAAGTTTCCATCCCTTCCTGGATTCTTCTCTGGGTGATTGAGGAATCAAACCAGCATTGAATGGCTAACAAGATAAAACAGATAATTATGTGTGTATGGAGAATCTACAAAGATGATGAGGATTCAGTGTTCAGTTAGGGAGATAAGGATATACTATACCCTTAACTAAGAAATGAGTTAAGGGACCAGGGACCAAGATGTCAAGGTCAAGGAGAGGAACAAGACACACATGAAGGGGAAGGGTGACTCATGAAACAAGATGCTGGATAGGTACTTGTTTGCCTGTATAGAGATAGCTTTCTGAAACTGAAAGGGCATTTCTGGAGATAATCCTACATCTGGACAACACCCCCAGTATTCATTCTTCTAGGTAATTAAGATCATAGCTTCTCCTGAGTCCCTATGTCCTCAGTTGATTTCAGCAGGAAAGAATAGTATGTGGCATGCTCTGAGGAGACCTGCTGTGAGCACCTTCTCTGTGTAATGTACACAGATTACTACATGCTCAAATATTATTATCTCTTTAGACATCGCTTTGTGGTGCTGTTTTTATCTAAATCGTATTAGCTATTGTTGATATTTCTGCATTCAAATTCTATGAAGTTTCATCTGAGATTTTCATTATCTGAATGTGTTGTATTGTTCAACTATTCAGCTTTTCTTTTTGTTTGGGAAGAGAGAGAGCAGGAGAGGGAGAACAATTTTCAATAAAAGAACTTAAAAATATTAACATGACTTATAAAAGAGAATGAACACAGTTTTCAAAAATTATCTTTTATTTTGAGATAATATCATATTGGTTTAGAAGTTGGACTGAAGAGCAAATGTCCCTAAGTTCATATCTTAATTCTGTCTCTAACTGACTCTTCATTAATCTCTCTGAAATGAGGAAACTTACAGTAACTAATCAAAGTCACTTTCTTAATATAAGGTCATAACACAATTAGAGTAATAAGAGCTTGTAAATGTCACTATCTTTAATCACCATTGCTGACAAGAGTTAGTTTAGGTGACTTTATATTCAGAATAAAATTAAATAGAAAAGCATCAATATTAGAATACCACACTTTCAAATAAAATAGAAAATTATCTATTTTACTTTCTATTGTAATTGAAAGTATTCCAGTACTATTACACGATTTTAACATATTGGATCAAAAGAACATTAATGATATCCTACATTCTATGTCATTTAGCCAGAAAGGTAATTAAGAGATGCAAGGATAGAAGTTTTTCATCATTGATAATTTCTAAATAGATAAAGCAAAATACATTAAAGAAACAAAATCAAATTATAAAAATAATAATATGTCTGATCAGCTTGTTAATAATAACATAAATAGTAAATATACAAATTTTTTTAAATATTAAAATATAAGATTTAGGATCCATGAGACATTAAAAATAAATCATTGTAGGATTAGACAGGAATATAGCTAATGTTAAAACAAATCCATCAAACAAAAAATCAAATAGCTTACACAGCCCTTTGTTATTTGTTCTAGATATTGAATCATTATTATATGTGACCTATGGTAGTCACTGTGATACTAAAAATGACATGTTAATATACATATATACACATATATATGAAGATTTCACTTAGATAAGAAAAATAAACCTTTACCTAAACTATGACTTTTCTCTGAAAGATACAGATCTTCTGTAAGAATGAGTTGCATCTATAAATTTTTTACATGGAGAGGTGTGTAATGTGCAAAAAAGTGTTGTTCCATATCCTTCAGCTGTATTGTAGAAGGTTAACAAGGAAGCCTTCCTGAGAATAGAAGATATTTATAAACGAGCAAGCTCATAAGCCCTGTAAGTACTCATGCAGAGCTTAAATTCATATTTATTTGTGATATTATGGAAATGTCTTAAAAATTCCTAAATGCTCATTTAATGATATAATTTCGTGATTTTATGTCTGTGCCAATGACTTCTCACTAGAGAGTTTATGTTTAATTTGGATTTTAAATATAATAAGCTGATTTCACAAATAGCTAAAAAGTGTATATAAGCAGACATCACTTAATATAATTTTGGAATTAAGTTGCAGAAAAACTTACTCAAATTGTTATGAAAGGCAAGGATAATTCTTGATTCAGATAAATTGCATCTCCACAAAAAGTAAGTGTCAGAAAGATTAAAAAGTGACGAACGGACCTTCTAATTCTGATTTTCAGGTTTGGTTTCTTACTAAGGTTGGCGTCCTTGAGATAGTGGGGTCACTGCAGTTATATGTAGGACAGCATGCTTCTTCACATAAGTCCTCCCAGACTGTAATCATGTTTTCTGACGTGTCTCTAGGAAAACTGAAGGCATTTCTTTTCCCCTAAGATGCAAAGTTGCCTCTCAGGGAAAGACATGTGGATCACATACGTTTCTCATTACATTTTGTAATGAATTGTATGAAATTATCCTGATGGATTTTATCACATCTTGATTCTGGAAATGGATATGGAATCATGCAATCGTAAAAAAAATGGATGTGGAACACAGGACAGAATGCATATGTGAATAAACCAGGCTTATCTCTGGAGAGAGAAGAGAATGGGAACCAGTTGATTCGAAAGAAGAAGCAAAATAGCTATAAAACATACAATAAGAAAAGCTAGCTTGCTAAAATAATATACCTGGCATAAACAAAACATTTACTAGACCTAGGAGATAAATTATTATCAGTAATTATAATATGAAATATTATAATAAAGTGACATTTGAAAGTCATTATTATCAAATATCAGTATCAAGTGCTTCAAATAATATTTAATAGATATATTTAATATGTATGTATGTAAACATATATATATACACATATATATGTATATTTATCCAAACATCAATGATGGAGTCAAGGAAAGACATTTTTGTGTTGAAGACATAATTTGAAATAAATTTGTAAACAGAAAAATGCAAGCACATGAGAATATAACTGCTTAAAAATCACCAAATGCTTTAGATTCCAGAACTATAGCTCAAAATACATAAAATATATGTATATATATGTATGTAAGCATATCTGTATATGTATTTATAGTATATATATAACAAAGACATGAAGGGATAGAAGAAGATTGATTTTTATTTACTTTATTTATTTGTTCTTTCTGGTTGGTCCTCTGGCCCTGGGTTATGAACCTTGATTCTTTCATTGTACGCAGACTGTGCTTGGCCAGCGGTAGTGGACTTATCCACAAAAAACACCAAGGTGTGACAAAATTGCTATTTTTCTAGTTAAACTAGTGGTGACAGCCTAATGGAGAAGCTCTCCATAAATGTCCTCAAATTCTGCCAATACATTGTTCACAACAAAGGGAATGATACAAAAAATCTTGCCTTTAGCAAAACTAGAAGGATGGACTCTTACAAACTTTAATATACTGATAAGTTGAAAAATAAAAATCTTTTTCTAACACTTGAGGTCATGCTGCAAGCTTTTGTGAAAATAAGGGAAACAAAACAGAACAAAAAACTAATGAATATCAAAATCAACAACCCCGCTCTCCCACCAAAACCTGAAGCTGTGTGGAAGGGGCATGGCGACATTGAGACAGAACATGTGGGAAGTCTCGGGAGGGCAAGGCTTCTGTGGGTGGAACAGGGCTGGAGGGTCTAGAGGTGAGCTCTGCACCTGGCTAAGGAAAGAAGAGGAAACAGGTGATGGACATTCAAGACGCTGAAGGACAAATTTCGGGCAAAGGGTGTAAGGTGAGCATTGAGTTAACCTAACTGCAAATTGAAGACTCCAAGTGAGGATGAAGGAGCAAATCAGTATATAAAGGTTTCATGTGCTGCATAATAGAAAAAAAAAAGCAACTAAAACAATGGCAGGGGAACAAAGTGGGTAATAGTAAAAAAGAGTAAGCACATTAATTGCAGAGCAGTTCCTGGGAGTCGAAGTGACCTTTATTACTAACAGTGGTAATGAAATATTAAATAAGTAAACAGGGGAGTAAGGGCACCATCAAGGAGAAACTTTAAATATAACCAGAAGAGCAAAACAATGAACATTTGAAATCCTATAGTAACTTATAAGGAGCACAGAAAACACGTTACCCGCATAAAAGAAACCAACTAATGTTACGCACGTGAAACAGTGAGACTGAACAGACATCACCGTGATCGATCTTATCAATAAAAACAACTGGTGTTACCTAGTTTAAGACATATTTCAACTTGACAAAAGAATTGAAATGGCTAAAATTAAAGCATGGTCAAAGTCAAGACAGATAAATCCAAACAAAGAAAAGCAAGACGTGATCTTCATACGAAACAGAGTAATGCAAGCCAAACATCATTGATGGAGTCAAGGAAAGACATTTTTGTGTTAAAGACATAATTTGAGATAAATTTATAAACAGAAATATGCAAGCACATGAGAATACAGGTGCTTAAAAATCACCAAATGCGTTAGATTCAAGAACTATAGCTCAAAATACATAAGGTATTTTAAAGCAAAAGGTATGAAGCCAATATTAATATCAGCATAGAATAGATTTCAAAAATAAAAAACAGCTAGCAATGTCTTTATAAGGTAAATAGCAGATACATAGGGTAAATGATACATCACAGTAATGCAGAATATACTGTCTTTTGTGTGCACTTAGAATATTCAAAAAAGTTGCTTACATATAAGGTTATGAAGAGAACATCAGTAAATTTCAAGCAGTAGAAATATTATTTATTGAGGTAAAATTGGAATATAGCATTGCTTGCATATTAGGTATATAGTTTGTTATCTGTATATTTTTTATTGTGATCATAACCAATGGTCTAATTTTTATCCACCACCATAGAGTTGGTTAATTTACCCATCTATCCCCCTTCCTCCCTTCTTCTTTCCCCTCTGGTATCCACCATTCTTCATTAAACTATATTTTAAAGTTCTTGCTTCATGAAATTGAATTATCCATTACAACTTCTATGAATATGACAAATTTCATAGTAATTCAATTTTACCAGTTGTTACAGTATAAAGCCCCACAAAATGGAAAATTCTGAGGTTGAAAACAGAGAACCTAGATAGAAAAAAGATGTATTAAGGATTTGTCCTTTAACAGGGCAGATTATAGCAAACCATGTATATGTAAGCATTTTAATTTCATTAAGAAAGCACAATAATTTATGTAGCCCTTGATGTTATACAAGCACAATTTTAAATATACTTCATTTTTTGAGCATATTGAATAGAAAATAGAGAGAAGTCATAAAAAAGCTTTGCTTCTTATATATTATGAAATATCAAAGTAACTATTGCTTTTCTGCCCCTTTATATTTCTGTATTTTTGATAAGCCAAGCTTTCTAGAAGAGGTTAAATAAAAGGTTTTAGGTAGAGGACAGAAAAGAAAAAATTTGCATGAAGGAGTATTTGGTAATGTTTAATAGAATTACACCCGTTTCCCTCTAATCAAGAAAGAGCCCTTATAAGAACTAATAGTGCGAAAACACCTCTAAAATTATCTAGCAGCATGTGAAAAGCTTATTCAGCGGAGTATTATTTGTACCAAGAAAAGGCACAAATTACCACGTCTTTCAAGAGGGAAATGGGTAACTGATTATTGTTTCACAGGACTTCAAGCCCAGGCAAAATAAAGCCCCATCTAGGGGATAATTCAAGGAAATCACTAGAAGACAAGATGGCAAGGATATAGCCTATATTATACTTATAACAGGGGGTCCCGATGGTGCCATTTGGGAAGGAATCCGCCTCTTGATGGGGACCAGTCTTTTCTGCCTCCCAGTGGAAGCAGGTCAGGGCAGTTAACACACAGCCAGCAAGGAAGGAGAGTCTTTTAAAGAGGTATCAGCAGAGGGAGAGTACCGAGCAGAACAACCAGATTTCAGAAAACACTGCGTAGAATTAGTGCAGGCAAAGACTGTTATTGTCTCAGAAAATTCATCTGGCCAGATGCTGAACCCCACTTTTCAATGTTATATATGGATTATGTTCTCATGATAACTGAAAGTTATAGATCTACAGAAGACTAAGAAAAATCTCTATGAATTGACACGTAAACATTATCATATTGCATATTTAAGTAGATGAATTGCATATGTGAATTATATCTTGATATAAATTTTTTAAATTAAAGATTTATCAGGGAGACTCAATACTGAAACATCAATAATTCTAAAGTCTGCCATTTAGTCAATTTACAACCTCTTTATCTTTGTAAAATGCACTTATCTGTTTGTGCTGCTCCTAAAGTTTCATCAATTACAGCAAGAGGCTTGTATTTTAGGATTTTATCATTTTTTTGAGTTCTGCTTATGTTTTCCCTTAATCTAGTTAATTAGGAAAGAAAAATGTATATATATATATATCACCACTGCATCACGCACACGTGTTCAATCAACAATGTTGGAATAATGAGAGGAAAACTAAAATAAATGATCTGATTCAGCAAAGGGAAGAATTGGAGACATGAATGGTCCATATCAGTTCCGAAATTCCTCTGGCCAATGTTGCTAGCTCTCAACACCTAGGATGCATAGAGAAATCTACCAGGTGACAGAGAATGGTTCTTGATTGTTCTCCAGTAGATTTCTCTAGAACTGCCTATCCATCGGATTCTAACTACACACGCATGTATCTCCTTGCTTTGTGTCAGCCTCCTTGACTACATAAGAAGGGAGTTGAAAATATATCACCTTTGATAGCTTAGCAGTTTTCTCAATCATATTTGTGCCTAAAAATTGGGAGTCTAAGATTTTTTGTAATTTCAAGAAGATTCATGACCGCTCATATCCGTGCTTAGAGGCATCTTTGTTAGTATAACTCTCTCAAGAACTGCTGGATTTACTTTGGGGAGAAGAAACCTGCTTGTAGGGTGCTGAGTCCACATCCAGTCTCCAATCTAGGGCCCTTTTCCTCAAACTGAAGGGATTTCTCAGGCACCGTGAAGGGGAAAACACATATCAACTTGACTGGGATACATATGCTCAGGTAAGTTGTAAAATGTTTGTTCTATTTCTGGGTATGCCTTTGGGGTTGTTTCCAGAAGAGACTGGCACTTCAGTCAGTAGGCTAAATGCAGATCATTCTCATCAATGAGGATAGACATTGACTGTTGAACTAAAAATGCAAATTCTCATTCTCTCTCTCTTTCCTTTCTCTCCCTCCTTCCAACCTCCCTCCATCTCTCCCCCTTCTTCAATACCTCTCTCTCTCCCCCCCAACTTGATTTGTTTTATGTCCTGGCCTAGGGCATTAGAGCACCTTTACTTGGACCTTGGAATGCTGGGACTTGCACCCGCCACCTCTCTAGTTCTCAAGTCCTCAGACTCAGAATTATGCCATGGTCTTTCAGTTTGCAGATGTGTATTGAATCATACCTCACCTTCCATGATTATGTGCACTATTTCTCATAAAAGCTATATATATGTAATAACTCTATACATACACACATACATATATGTGTGTATATGTGCATGTGTGTGTGTATATATGTATGTATATATATGTACATCCAATGGTTCTGTTTCTCTGAGGAACCCTTAAATATAAGCAAGACCTTCATTTTTTCCTCAGTTCTGACCTATGGTACAAATGTGACACTGAACTGTTCTCTGTACTGAGGCACTGTCTAATAGGCTAGTCCTTGAATTTATTTCCCCACTAAGGCTGAGTTTTAGTAGATCTTTCAAAAGAGTTAAGCTTTTAAACTCTACAAGTTCTGGAATTGCTGACTGCTCTATATTTTTCTCAGTTTGGCTTGTAAATCAGCAAACACCTTCCTGAGTCTCTTATTTTTCTCTTGCATTATTTTATCAAATTCCGCTTGCAGCTCTTAGTTCAAGTTTTCAATATTCTGCCTCAACATTCCTCACCCTATGACACAATTCATGTCATATAGTCTCTGACTTCTAAATTGCCACACATAGATGATTTCCTCCAAAGATGGAGACATTATTCCGAGTTTTCTGTTACGAATTTCCTCTTTTTTAAAATACTCTGGTGGAGCAGCGGCTAGGTCCACAGCCTGCAGCTGAGCACAGCCCACATATAGGACAGGGACCTGAGTTTCTGTCCGTGGGCGGAGGTGAAGAACCAAGATGTCCAACTAAAAAAATAAAAATAGATATAAATGCTTCTTTTTCCTCAATTCCTGCTGTTTGCCTACCTGCCTTCATGTCTGCCTATACATTTCCCTCAAAAAAATAATCTTAAAAATTGCCTCTCTTTCTTTAGCATTTGACAACATAGGTTTTCATAAAACTGTTGGATTCAACTTGAAGACATTAATAAAATATTTAATCATAAGATAACTATAAACAGTTAAAAACATGTGTTATAAAGCCTGATTTACATAGCTGTGCTACTTTAAAATTTTATGTTAAAATTACTACATAGGGTCAAAATCAATTCCATCACATGAAGTTAGTGCTCTGCAAACTCGCACTACTAGTCGGTCAGTCCTTCTTTTATAAGTTTATGTTTGCTTCATATATCTGTTTTGCCTACCTCCTATTCTTAAACAGATACTATTAGTAAATGACAAGAAAGCATGATACCCTAGATATGAAATATTTTCTGTTAAGCCATGTCAGGTGGAGTGAGAACATGACCCAGGCCACACTTGAAAGTGGGCTGGGTGACTTGTCCATGCTGAGCACGCACTTGAATGTAACAGATGGACTTTCTGAGGTCCTAATTGTCTCCACCTGCACTGACTGCATCCGAGATGTCCTGCCCTGGAATTCTGCTGTCCTCCCTATTTGACTGCTTTTGGTTCTGTCCAGTTGGCCGCTCCTGCCCGCTCACCGCCCTCCCTCTGCTGACACCCGCTGCTGACACACTGGCGCTGTGGTAGCTTTGTGTACCCAGGATCCAGTCTCCACCATTGAAATCCTCCTGTCGTGAGTACAGTAAAGGTCATGTCCTTGCCACTTGGGTCTACCTGTGATTTCCTCAGACTCTCTGCTAGCCAGTACACTACTCTGCCAGAGCATGAACGCCTGCAAGCAATCCTACTGGTAACTATGTCTCAGTTTCAGATCTTTCATAATTTCCATGTTTCTTACACTAATTTTGTACCATATAAAGGTTATCTTAGACTATTCACACTTTCAATCATTCATATGCTTTAAACATAGTCACAGCTCAATGTCAACAATATATATTTGTTGGATAACATTTTATGAGTCACCTCCATCAAAGGCTTCACATGAATTCCTGGATGAGCCAAAAATGAATTGCTGGGGTGTGGGGCAGAGGTCTGCGCTGCCTTCTGCATGGCTGCCCTCTCTGGACACAGGAGACGACTGAAGGCATAATATTCTCTGACCCAGGCTGACTTACAACTTGTTTTTAAAAAGAGGAATGAAAGCTATCATTAAACGTATTGTAAAGCAGTTGACAAAAAGAAAAGAAAAAATAAGTTAGATAAACTACTGCCCTCAGATGTGATTGTTTTGGGTGATGGTTTTGACAGGTCATTGATTGGTAAGTCTCTTCTACTGATCTTAACTCTCTTCACAAATACATCAGAGAAGACTATGACAGCCTCCTGCCAAACTGCCATTTGACATGGATGATAGGTTGTTTTTCACAGAAAAATACAAATTTTTCAGATACTAAGAGTCTTCTAACATACATTTTTAAATATTTATATCAAACTTATTTTTTAAAGCTGAAAGTAAAGGAATAAGAAATGATCTGTATAAATGGTAATCAAAAGAGAGCTAGTTGGTGTGTCTAACACCAACTAGACTTCAAGTCAAAAACCATAGCAAGAGACAAAGCAAGTTATTATATAAACATAAAAGGATCAGTTAACAAGTAATACACAATAATTGAAAGATTATCTGTACCCAATATCAGAACACTTAGATATATAAAGCAAAGACTGACAGATCTGAAGAAATAGACAACCAGACAGAAATAGTAAGAGACTTCCTTACACTGTTTTCAATAAGGGATAGACCATCAAGACAGAAAATCAATAAGGAGGAAGCAGATTTTTAACAACATTATAGACCAAATGGACCTACAAGACTAATACAGAACATTTCACCCAGGAGCATATTCTTCTCAAATGTACTTGGAACATTTTTCCAGAATAGATCACACAGTAAGTCAAAACAAGTGTTAGCAAAATTTAGAAGACCAAAATCCTACCAAATACCTTTACTGACAATAGTGCAATGAAAGTAGTAATTAATGCTAGAAGGAAAACCAGAAAATGTCCAGATATTGAAACACACCTAAAAACCAATGAGTCAAAGAAAAAGTAGAAGAGACAGTAGAAAATTATGTGCTTATTATCGAAGCCCTTTCTTATTTTCCCTTTATCCAAAAGTGAATTATCAGATATGATAAAATTATTTTCTAATATAAAGATTATACATGACCTATAGATAATACAGTATGGATAGCTATAGATTTGTATATAACATAGCAGACTGATATTGATAAACCTCAGTCTCTGTGGTAAGTGCTGCTTTTGCATTATCTTTTAATTTTTATATCAGATGTAATATGATAGACATATATGACATAAGCGTTGATATTTTACCATTTTTACTGCTAAGGAAGTCCATATAGGTTAAATGATTTATCTAACACTATGGATCTAGAGGTCAAATTCTTAACTGTGAAACAGTAATCCAGTCTATTAACGCTTGATATATAGAGATGAAAGCTTACTAGTACCCTACAACATTCATTACTATCTACAAAGTGGTAATGATTGGTTAGTAATAACTGCTTTGGATTGCATCATTCTAATAAAAATACTCTTTTTTTTTGCTGCAGAAACATACTTGAAAATTTTGAAATGAAAAAGAATTCTGTAAAACTAAAAAAATCCAGCTATTTCTTAACTACTGAATATTCAAGTATTCTCATCTTTGTAAGAATCTATAAGTACCATTCATTTGAAAATATTATTTGATATAATAATATTCAAATGTTATCTTAATATAAATGGTTTTAGTTCATGACTTCAGTCAGAGATTAAACTAATTTTCCACACGATCCATTTTTATAAAAAAATGGATCCCCATAATGAAAAAAATATAAAAATTGCAGATTTTCAAGATGAGGTTACAAGGACATGAATCCTTAATTAAGAGAACAGGAGTTAGAAAAATTGTTTTTGTTGAAAGTGAAAAATAGCACACAGACATAGGTACTTGCATCTACTTTTAATAAATTATAAAGTCATTCTTACCATTCATATCATATCTTTATATTCAAAACTAATTGCTGTTGAATTCATTAACAATATATTATATCAGGTAAAGTAATGAAGATGGTTTACTTGGACAATGTAGAAAGGGAAGGTTAACCTCTTTCAGAGTAAAGAGGAGCACTCTTCTGGACACACAAAAATCCCCTCTGCTCTCCCTGACACCCCAGGCCCCTTTCTCTGGCTTCATTCAGCACATGATGTAAGTCTTGGTCTATTCCAGTTACCTCAGAATTCACCTCCATGTAAATTCTCCAGACAATATAATTATATTTGGGTTTTTCTTTTACTAATAGTATCTAATATTAATTAGTTTGTCCACCTATGAAAAACCCCAGAAGGATAGATGAATCTTTCTTTTGCCTCAACACTGACAAATAAATGTCAGTCTTTATATTTTATTCTATGCGCTGATTTGATGATCTGACAGTGTTTGGTGTATCCACCCATTTAGATCATCAGTTCAATTCTTGTAAGGCTTAAAAACACCCATTTTCTATTTCAACCAAAAATATTCATTCTTAGCATTTGATACACGTATTCTTGGACATATCTGTGTACTTGATTAATATCAGAGATTGTAGATTGCACTCATACAAGTTAATGTACTAAAAAGATAGTGATGCACAGATCTCATTCTACGTCTTAAATTCGTCACTGTGTTTTACTAAAATTAGTCTGTGACTATGTACTTAGAGACCTTGGCTTCTGTCTGGTGCATAGTATTCTCAAGGGATGTTCCATGGAGTTTTACTTATTTATTCCCTTAGTTAGTCCCTGAGTTAAATCCAGTTGCTGCTAGAACATCACTAACAAGGTGATTAGTTCTGTAAATGTCTTTAAAGAGCTGAAATGAGGGACAAATCAAGCAATTGTTTGGGATTAAAGAATTGCATTGGGGGTACAGCTTCTAGATGAAACATAAAATATACCCAGTAAAGTGGTAACAGTTGAGAGGTACTATGGGATGAAGAGGAAGGTAAGGTAACTGCTAAAACAAGTTTGTTTACAAATGAAGAAGTTTAAGCTAGTTAAACTTGGTTAAACTTAAACACTACATCATTGGTTACTGATTCCCTTATCTGGGGAAAAGTCTAGAATCATCAGTCCTCAGAATCAGGCAGTCCCTTCTCATGACTTCTTATATAAGTTTCTTGAAACAACCGTCATTTGGTCCATCCTCAAGGTTGAGTATCAACAAGACAATAAAGAGACTTTTGTTCTGTGGCAACTGAGAGCTCATTAAAAAAAGGATGTCAGCTTTCCACACATGGGTCTGTGTAATCATGTCTCTAAGAAGATACAGATTCAGAAATCAAATGGCCGATTCAGAATAGATATTTAATTTTCATATTCATTTATGTATGTCAATGCTTAAAACAGCTGGTTCATTTTGTCAGCAGCACAGCCAAGCCCGTAGCTGGATGTGCTGTTTGCCGCAGGGAAAGGTTGATTCTGGAGAAGTGGAAGTTCTGGAAGTGGGAGACTTGTTCTGGCTCAGATCACTTTCCGGGTTGCAGAGGTCCTGTTGGTAGGGTGCCTGTGTGGTGAGCAACCTAGGGAAGGGAAGGTCTTTGCAAACACAGGGAGGGAGCATAGGGACGATGAGGTAATTGGGCAATGCTGCAGGTATTAGCAATGTCACAATCTGTTGCTGTGACAGCAGACCTGCTAGATCTTCAAGCTGATCACAGATCTACTGTTAGTGGAAAACAGCAAGCAGTTTTGTTACAGCTCTCTCTCTGAACCGACAAATCCAAAGGGCACTCTTTGAGAAGTAGTGAAGACAGCTTTATTACGCGTGGGCCAGATATAGAATCTGAGCCCCGAAATACTTTTGGGATATGCTTTTATTGGTGAGGGAGAGGGGACAGTGTGAATTAGAACAGGAATTACAAATGGAATTCAGTTATTCATTTGTGAATTCCTCACATGGATAACACACAGGAATCACATAATTGTAAAATGCATATGGGTTTCATTTTCAGAAAGGGGTCCTTTTATCTAGTCAGTAGCTTCCAGCCAGTCTAGACTGTCAGGCACCTGGTGGCTGGGTGGCCACTGTTGGTCCTCAGCAGCTAGAAACTGGGGTGCAGCTTCCTCTCTTCTACAGTTTTACCCGTTATATCCTTCTGTCTTGACCAAGTGTATCTGAACTAGATTATACGTTAGCTCAAAGACATAGATCCTCAGTTTAAAATTAGCTGATTTTGCTGGATGGCTAGGTTCAACCGGTCACACTTATTGTCCATCTCCAGCAACACTTTGTATTATCCAGCTTGATTTTTTATTTTCCAATCTTATGGCAGCAAACTAATTCATGGTTTTGTTTTGGTTTAGTTAGCAGCAAGTTTAAACACTCTTCTTTACAGAATTCTTTTAAAGTTTTGTCTTTTGTATATTGTATCGAACTTTGATTTTTCTCAGTCCTCCCCTCTTTCTCTCTCGATGTCTCTTGCTCTAGGTTCATCAGAGGCATTATTTTAGAAGCCAGTCTTAACAACAGACAAGATATTTTCCTACTTTATTTTTTTCCCCCTATTTGCTTTACTGTTTTACCTTGCAAAGTGTTTGAATTCATAGGTTGCTTTCTTCTCACATCTTGTTCTAGTTAATAATGGAAATGGACTCAGCTGTTGTCCATTTACACATTTTATACATATATTTTAGTAGATTTTAAATAGTTTTGGATTATATTTAAATCATTGATAAATTTGTGGAATAATATAAAGTTGCTATGGATTGACTAGATATTTATATATATTCAGATCTTGTCATTGGTCTTTAAGAAAATTCATTTATTCTCTTAAAAGCATATGCATTTGTTATGTTTATTTTTACACATTATTTAGTGACTGTTTTTAATATATTATTTGCTCTTATTGTTTATTTTGAACTTTGTGGTATAGAGTAGCATTTTTCTTTTTTAATCTTTTGAAAGTTTTTGCTATTTCTTATCATTTATATTTTGATTCTTTTAAATTACCTTTACAGAATAACATGCTATATAAAAATGTGTCCTTTCCTTTTCTATATTTATCATCTGATTGATTTTTCATTTTTACTATGAAAATAACATTGTATTTCAGCTATCTTTTGTATATTTACCAGATAAAATTTTCTGTTATTTTATGTTTTTCTATTATTATGTATTTTACTCCTTATTTAGGCTATCTCTCATTTTACTCCTTATTTAGGCTATATCTCAAAATATAAATTTAAAAAAAATGAATTGTGAGGGTCAATCAAAATTTCCTCCCAGGTAATGAACTAAGTATCCTGCCTCAGTCTGGAAATTGTGCTAAAAGTTTCATCACCATATATTTAACAAAAGAGAGCCCTGCCTGGATCTGAATCATGACACCATGGAAATCATAGTGTGTGCATAGTATGCAGGGAGTATGGGTTTTCTGGTTGCTCAAAGAACACACAACAGAATAAGGGAGTGAGCAAGCAGAGATTTAATTAGAAGACAAAGGAATGGAGACAACCAAGGGAGATCCAGACCCCATCTGCCTTCCAGGGGCCTGGGTTTTTAATGGAAAAACCCACGTGGGGAGGAAGGGAGACTGAGAGAGAGTTGTTAGGTCAGATTTCAGTTCCTGATTGGGCGAGGTGACATTGTCCTTTGAAGTTATGCGTGGGCTTCTTCAACATGCTCTGTTCCTACAGAGGGTCCGTGCTGGTCTACAGATGTACTATACGTGGGACACAGCCTGCTTGTCAGACACATCTATCAGCTTTCCTTATTGATCTGATCTGGAAAGTTGCATTTCTTTTCTCGGCTGGGTGGCTCCAGGGACAATTCACTGCCCTGATATCAGAACTTTGATCCCTGGCCTAAGACTTGCTCTTGTGGGGGTCCTGACACATGACAATCAAAATGTTACTGTCTCATTAACATTATTCTCTAGATTTTAAAAATTGTTGTGATGTTGTCAACATGCAACTTGAAATCAAGTTGTAGATTAATATATGCAAGACTCCACCTATCTCTGTTATTTAAGCATAATTTTTTTCCACAGACATTTATCAAATGATATTCATCTTGCCCAGTGGTGTTTGTTATCTTCCCTCAATTGCTTTGAACTAAATGTCAGTTTCATCCTCTGCTTAGTGATGTGAAGGACATAGGACAATATTACTCTCAATCTTCTATAGATTTCCTGCTGTGACTGTTTCACTCTGGTCTCTGAGGCAATTTTCTTGCATTCAAATTTAGTGTATTACATTTTCTTTGTCTTTATTTCAGCATTTGCTTCTCCTACTGCTTCTTTTGGATCTTTATTTGGATGTGTACATATTCACAATTCTATTTAGATTTATTTTGTTTCCTGAGTGCATTTGTTATTTAAACACACTCTCCCCCATGGCTGCTATCTCACTTTAGTTTCTGACAGCTGGGCTGGGCCTTCAGGTTATATGCTCTGGACCTCCCCTTGGATTTCTCTAGGGCTGTTCCACCTCTTTGTGATTTCCCACCTGGGTTCCATCCTGCTGGCTGCTGGAGACCCTGCCTTCTGCTTGTTTGTTTTCAGGCTCATTGGATTTTGCTCATGAATCTGGTTTGTTTTTCTTTTCAAAGGGAATTCATATTTTTTTCCTTTCATTGCTACTGTCCCTGGACTGGCAATCATTTCATCATTCTTTAGTTCTTTCACAGAGGTTTCAAATACGTCACACAGTTGAATCTGAGCCTCCAAGTTTTTCAAATTTGAGTTCTGTATTATTATAGAATATATTTGTCTCTTTTAGAAAAAGTTTTATGCTATGGAAAGCATTGCATTCACTGAAAATTGTTATAGAAATAATAAGACAAATGTATTTTCTAAATGATAATTATGAACATCGTTCATGTAGATTAACTATCATTTTAGTTATTCATACATCTTCCTTTAAAATAAACTTTTAATAAATTGTTATTTGTATCGATCATTTTGTACATTATTTTAAAAATAAAGCAAATCTATCAGTTTTTTAAAAAGTGTTATGTTCCATATTGCAAATTATGAGAAGCTATGGTTTAAATAATATATAAGGTTGTATATATCAACATATTATAATCATATATCTACATATAATTGCACTTTCTAAGTAAGATACTTATATCAGTGTTTATTTTTGTATTCAAATTTACACAGTACCCCAAAATAAAGAACATTATGATTTCTATCTAGTTAGTATAGAGATTCCTTAAAAATTTTTGAACAGAAATTCCACATGATCCCATTTTCCCACTGCTGTTTTATTTTTTTAACCTGAAAAACACAACAACACTACTTGAAAAAGATGTATTCACCCCGTGTTCATTGTAGCACTCTGTATGAGGCGAGAGCTCCACAGTCCGGTGGCAAACAGTTCAAGAAAGAATTCTTGAACATTAGAGTGCAGTTTTATAAGTTTGTCAGGGAAAGTGGAGGAGAAAGTAAGTAAAAGCAAGAAATAGAATCTCCAGGGCAAGGAGGGCTGCCTCAAGGTTTGGCGGAGCAGGTAAATACATACCCTGCTCTGTCACTTTAGAGTATGAAAAGGAGTTCTTTCAGTCATTAAAGGACCACACAGTTGTGGTGGGCGATTTCAAGTGAGATAAGAAGAGGACATCCTGAAACTCCCTTTAACAAAGGTATGTAAAAACTGGGTACACCAATGTGCTCCTTAAAGGGATTAAAAAGGATTCTGTGCATCTTTGTTCTTTAATCAGAACCTAGGCAACATCCCATTCTGAAATCTTCCCTATCATTTGTATCTGCCAATAAATGGAAATAATCAAGTGCTTATTAGCATATGAGTGGATAATGAATGTGTGCTAGAGATAGCCAATGTTAAAAAAAAGAAAGTTAAAAACCTGCCATTGGTGACAACATGGATGGAACTAGAGGGGGTGATGCTAAGAGAAGTCAGAAGGACGAAGACTAATAACAGATGATCTCAATCATATGTGGATTATAAAGAAACAAAGCAAACAGTACGTTGACAGCAGAACTGAGGTAACAGAGGGGAAGGGGTGCAGGGATCAGGAACCAAGGGGAACGGAGGTCCGGTGAACAGCAGTGAAGGAATATTTTATGGTGGGAGTGGTTGAATTATCATATATTGAAGGTAGAGTGAATCTGGACATCTGAAACATTTTTTTCTAAGTTGAAGATATCTTAATTTTTAAAGAAAGAAATAAAAATATTTTTAAAACACAAATATCTATTATAGAAGAAAATCCTCATTTCTTTAAGTTAATTATTTAATATATAACTCTCCATAGATGTATTGCTATCTATTCTTATTAAATTTTCTAACTAGAATCATATAAATAACATTTTCATATAAACCAAAGTGGACCACATTTATATTTCCTTTTATGTATAACATTTTTTCTGCATTTATCACTGCCTCATATCTGTTTTTTTATTTAGTTTTGTGATGGCTTCTACTATATCACAACTAGGTTCTTTAATGAAAATCTAAAACTCCTTTCAATATGATATACAATAGAGTAATCCAATTCAATTGTCCATATAGTTCCATTGACATTGCAAAATAAATATCACTAGATATGCATTGCCATTGAATAAGGGAGTGGACTATATCTTGAAGGCAGTTGTCTATACTTCAACAACTTATTTGTAAGTATGGTGATTTTAGATTTTAATAGTTAAAGTCATTTTCTTTGAATTAGTTTGTTATGTTTAAGTAGATGTAGCAACTTTGGTGTCTATTCACTTATTTTGCCAATTCTAGAAACAAAATAAAGTTCCAGATTCAACACTACTATTTCTTTCAAGAAGAGATGTTGGCCATATGTCACATGCAAGCTTATTTTCATAAGCAATATGAAAATCCCAGTCATTTCTAACATTAGAATATGCCAATATATCATTCTGATCTTCCTGAAATGTCCTAGGTTCCCAATTAATAGAAATAAAATTAATTTAATGAGTTATATATAATGACATTTTATTGAATTGTAGTGAGAGAATATTGTTTAAGATAATTCACTGTTCATTAATCTTCGTGCCACTTTTCCTTTCATTGATATGTTATTGGAAATTATTGGAAAAAATGAGGTTCAGACAGCATATTTTATGCTTTATAAATAATGATCAATACAGCACATAATAAGAATGTAAGATTCCTGAAGTTATATCAGTGATCTTAGATCGTTATACCCCAGAAATTTTAGAGTCAAATTTAAAAATTTTATCAATACCACAGTTCAGAATCTGGAATTAAATTTGAGGTCTGTGCCTATTTACCAGAATGAAATTAATTATTTTTCATCAGTTTCATTAAGAGATAATAAAACTGACACTGTCTGAGGTTAGGATGAACAACATAATATTCAACACACACATATGACACATATATGTGTACGTGGGTATTGCACATACATGTATGTATATATATCCACAATGAGTTTAGTTAGCATCTGTCTTCTTTCAATTCATAGTTGTAATTTTTCCTTGTGATGAGAACTTTCAGTATCTATGTTCTTAGCAAATTTCAAATATTACGAAAAGCATTGGGAGTTATAGGTATCATGTTATACATTACATTCCCAGAACTGATTTATCTTGTAACTGTCAAATTTGTACCTTTTAACTGATTTCCCCACATACCTCAATATTCAGTCATCTTAAATATCAAAACCATATAAAAGAGACGTATCCAGCTCTACTTCTATAATCAAAGAAAATTATTTCTTTGCTCCATGTCTTTCTACTCTTGATGCATAAACTTAGCATCTAAGTTTTGAGAATGCTGTTTTTTGGAAGTTACTCTTGTAGATTCAGTACTAATCATGATCAGGGTAAGATACTGTTCTTTATATTATTCTTTCGAGCTTAGACAGGGTGATTAGATGATGCTTTATGGAAAGTTGATGAATGAACCTCTGTTGGAGTAAAGAAGATCCATGTCCACCAGTATTTGTCCAGATCCCATTATGCCTTAGGCATCATACTATTCTAAGGAATAACACAGCAGGAAAGAGAGCAGTCATGAAGATGTTATTATAATTGAGGGAAATACATTAAAACCAAATAAGAAAGAACCCTTAGAGGTGGTGGGAAGAAACATATGGAAAAACATAGTCTGGATGAGGGAAGAGAAATTGGGGATTTGGGAGTTTATAGGCTGTGAGCAAAGCTCTTTGTGATAAATGAAACATCTGAGAATAAGGAAAAAGAAATTGAGAAACAGTTTGGAAGCATTCCTAACAGAGAGAAAAATGAAAAAAAAAAAGTCAGTCTTGAACAAGAAATGGGGACATTTTTCTCAATAGAAAGAAAGTCAATGCAAAACACTACAAAAAAAAGGAAAAAGATAAAGCATAAAAGAAGAAATGTGGCTGATCCCTCAAATAAGGAGGACTCCAGAAAGAACCTTGGAGCAGATTTTCATACGCAAATCAAAGAGGAATCCTACCATTGATAAATTGGACTGTATGAATGTCTGTATGTGATTTTGGTTGTGTTTGTTTTGCTGTAAGTTTCTTCAAGAGGGATCATTGCAGTATGATTCATCAGCAAAAGGCAGAGTTGGGCGTTCTCAGCAAGCAGATGGTAATTGGATACCATAGAGTAATTTAAATAACCGAAGGATCTGACATCAAGTTTGACAGAGCTTTCAAGGATGGAATTCCTAGTAGTCCCATCATTTAATGGAAAGTCGAGTATTAAGTAACCTGAATGGGGACAGAAAAGGAATGATCAGGAATTTATGAGAGAGATCCAAGAAAGTCCAGAAAGCAATAGATTGCTTTAAGAAGGCAGAGATTACCTGGGGCCAGGCTTCAGAAAAGTGGGAAGATGCTGTTCAATGGACAATTGTTCCAACGGATTCTGTTCAAAGTTTCACTTATGCAGGATGAATGTATTCTGGGTATTTACTATAGAACATCGTGCTTATCATGAATAATACTCAAGTATTATGTTCTTGACATTGTTTAGAGAGTCGATAGTGTCCTCACCACAAAAGAAAAATTAAGGAATGATAAATAAAATTATGTGAGGTGATGGATCTGTCAGTTTTACAATATATATGTGTAAGAAAAATATCACATTGCACACATTAAATATACATATTTTATTTGTCAATTATACATTGATAAAGTGATTGAAAACAAACTCAGAAAAAAAACGCATTTGAGAATAACTTAATGATATCTGCTGCGTAGAATGGGGAGAAGACACCGTACAGTTGAGCTCTGACTTTGGTCAAAAGCAAGACTGATGACTATCCTAGTAAATGCAGAGGTTAGGTTTCCATGTCTCCACATGTTCGAGTGCATATGCATGTCTGTGTGCATGTGTAGACCTGTGATTTTTAAACAGAAAATATATAGCAGTGTTGAGATAGAAATTAATACAATTTAGAATTAGGTTGGGTTACTTTGTTTAATTTTTTCTTTGTAGGTGTACGCTGGTGGAGCAGCAGTTAATTCAATCACCTTCAAATGTTATGGCAGAGCCTCTAGATGGCGAGAAGACTGACAACAGGGCACTGAAAGTAGAGACAGTAGCACTTTATTGCAAGCACCGGTGCTGGCCCAGGGGTAGTTACCCAAAGATGAGCAACTGGGGGTCTAGGGGAGCTCCTTTTATACTCTGAGGTAGTGATTCATCTCCTTGGCTGCGTGTGGTTTCTACCGGTCAGAGTCCCCAGTCCAGGTGGAAAACAAGCAGTGTGAACAGCTAAAAATGGAAATAAGAATAAATTGCTTCTCTTCCTCCTCTTTCTTTCTGCCTGCCTGCCTTCTTGCCTTCATTTCCTCTGCACTTTTCCCTTAAAATTTTTTTTCTTTATGTTTTAAAGCTAGTATAAAACTATGCATAGAATAAGTAAGCAAAAATTCATTACTTTGGAAATATTTATCACTTCTTTATAGTGATTTAACTAATAAAATTTAATACAGATATATAAAGTAAATAATTGAATAGTCTAGGCTTAATTTTAATTAAGAATGAGTTTATACAATGATGCTATAAATACTATAAATACAAAAGTTTTGTATAGTCTCCAGTAGAGAACTAAATATTTTATTCTAGCATTACACAGATGCAAAGTGTGTTTTTAAGAGAGTAGCCTTAATATCCTTCTCTAAGTGCATTGCACATAGATATATTTTTGTAATGCCCACAGTTACCTTAATTTTAGTCTTTGGTGGAGAAATGCAAGCAAATGAAAGTTTAAACTTCCCCACTTTTAATGTACATTGTGTTTGGACTTTTTGAACAATAACCCTCAAGAGATCTTCAGGATTATATTGTTTTATTTTATATTTTCTGAGAAAACTAAGAATGGCTCTACTTTAACACATTATTCATGATTTTTTCTACATCTACTGGCCAATATCTTATACAAAATGAAGAAGAATTGATATATTTCTCTATCTTTTCTTTTATCCTTGCCTGCCTCCAAAAGAAACAACAGTAACAAATACTTAACATGCCTGGAGAATGTTACAATATGTCAAATCACCAAAATCACCAGCTTTCCATTGTCTTGTTTTTACTAAGCTGAGATCTAAATGGAAAGAGAACACATTATATCACCATGTAATTTAGCATGACAAAATAAAAAGGATCTGAACTGATAATGGGAACATTGATTGACCTTTAAATATAGTTCTCAGATAATATTTCTATCTATAAGATTCATAACTGACAGGGTAGATTCTGAAACACTTTTGCGGCTGAAGATGTTGAAGTTAAAATATAATAATTATCTGTTTAAGTAGAGGTAAATAAAATATTTAACTTGGTGAAGGATGTGATTCATGACTTACAGTTTAATTATCTCTATCTCTATTGTTCAATCAATATACACTTTACCTCTTACCCCTGGAGATAGAAAATCATTACTTCAAAATATTTACTTGACATTAGAACACATTTATTGAGTTATTTTGATAAACTATCACTATCATTAATTTATCTCTTTTTATATTAATTAAAATCAGATGTTGCACTTTGCACTGATTGAAACATAGCAAGAACTGTATATTTTTGGATGCAGTATTGAATTATTTTTAGAGGAGACTATTTAGGGTTCAACTATCAGGTACCCGTTGTCTTTCTTTATGGACCTGGATAGAATTACGTTCATTCAGAAGGCAATTGCCATTTTCAAAGATATGCCTCATAAAACTGTAAGAGGTATCTGAATTTGATGAAAAATTAGACTACTTTCTCATAAGACTATCTAAATGTGATTTCAAATTGAATTTTAAGATAACCAAAGCTGTGTGTTGCATATTAACAGTTAGCCAGAGAAGCATGCATATTCTCAGCTGTATTTGATGAAGAACTTTGAACCCAACTAGCTACAAAGGACCTTAGTTAGTCATATTCTCTGTAGAGAATCTGAGACATATTCTCCACAGCCAGGTAAAAGCACAGAACAGGGCCTGCTACGTATTTGACTAAAGAAGAAGTTCTATGTCTTCCTACATGTACTGCAACCTGAGTCACAGAGCATCCTCATTCGCTGTTTGTGAATCTCTCACATCTTCCTTCTGTCTTTGATACTGTTTATTTTGATCTTGCCTTTTGTCTTCTGGTGAGGACTCTCTTCTTTGTCATGATTCCTTCCTTCCGCTATCATCTGTCAAGAGAATGGGGAATGATTTTTCAGGGCAATGCACCAAGGGAATGTATAATCTGTTTGGAAGTCTTGATGTCAAAACAGTGCTTTAATGATCATATTAAACGATCCAGGCAAGCAAATGAAATTTGAGCCAATATAGAATGCCCTTTAAAAATGACTATCATCTATGCTGTAAATGTAGCATAGCTGTGTAATTACACAACTTATAATTGGATATAATTTTCACTAAATTTTAAATACTGTTTCTTATTTTTCAATTTTGATAATAAGACCGAGTTAAATAGCATAATATTTCTAGGAAGAAATACACAATTTAAAGAAAAATATTTTATCAATTCCCAGTGTTTCGTTCCTTCCTTCCTTTCTCCCTTTCTTCCTCCCTCCCTTCCTTCCTTCCTTCCTTCTTTCCTTCCTTCCTTTGTCCCTCTCTCCCTCCCAACCCTCTTTCCTCCTTACCCCTTTCTTTACTCCCTTTCTTTTTTCTTTCATTCCTTTTCTTATAAAATTATCTAATGCTTACTATATGTCAGATACTTTTAGATACATGAATAATTGGTAATAATATATCAATGTCCTTGTGGAGCTTACTTACATACTATTTGGTATGGTATCAAAATATATAGTACATAATCAAAGGACAGGTATATCAGAAAACAATCTCTGCTAATGAATGGAGGACAAGCAAAGAAAGCTAGTGTGGAGACAGTCGTGGGGCCTATTTGTAGTAGTCAATTAGGTGATCAGAACAAGCATCACTGAGACAGTGACATAGGAGATACACAAAAATGAAATCCATAAGTGATCTTTGCAAATAGCTGGGGCAAATATCCAATCTCTTGGACTTTCATGACAGTTAAAGGACACAAAAACACTCTGCTTGGAAGTCAAGGCAGTGCATTGTGTGACAAAATGAGCCATGCTGATTTAAGGATGCAAGTCACACAGCATGGGAATTGGAATAGAGTTACCTCTTTGCTATTTTTCTGCAAGATAAATACCAATCCCAAATGTGTCCATATTATGATTTTCTCACACTACATTAATTTGCTTCACTTGGTATTCTCAGGGTATTATGTGTGGTCACCTCTGTAATAGAATCGCTTCAATCAACTAGAATTTAATCTCCATGTTAATACGTTCAAATATATTTAATATGATAGTCAATTTTTCCATCTCAAAAGTCTTAGGAAACAGAATAATAGACTAATAATTCACGTCAAAAATTAACACATTACCCATCTGCAACGGATTCTCAGGCAGATCTTAGAACTCCTCGGCTCCATTCCGCTTGGCTCCTCCAGGCAATATGGATGGACTGAGATGTGTGGATGATGGTTCACTTTTCTCTTAACAGAACTGTCTGATAGATTGATATCCTTTGCTATCAGTACTGGACTCCTCTCCATTGAGGGTATGTCCTCTCTGGGTTCTACAAGTGGTAGTGTCAAGTGCAGAGTCACGATAAAACCTCTTGACCACCATTCAGTTGGTTGCAGTGGTCTGTCTCAATTAGCAGTTACTTCTGGGATAGGGTTGCCCAGGCTGCTAGGCAACTTTCAGCGAATGCTTGCCAAATTTATGGAGGGGAAATAATTTAATCTATCTCCTAGTGCAATTGTGATGACATATTTTTCCTCTCTGGTTTTCACTCTGAATTTTGAGCAAATGAATATTGACCCAGCAACTCATGCCTCCAGGAGCCTTTGTAACAACTCAGCTCTTTGATGGGACTCTGTCATTTCCATTCCCTACCCCCATATTCATTTTGGTTTCAAATTTATCCTTTCATTCCTTCTTTCTCACCAGTTTCTTCACTAAAGGTCCTAAGATAATTCAATGGGGAAATGATAAGTATTTAATCAAGTTGTATTAAAATTGCTGAATATCAATATGAAACAAAACTGAGCTTCCAGCATCACTTAAATATGAAAATTAAATTGAAAGGAAACATAAGCCTAAACATCTCAACTAAAATGTGAGATTCCTAGGAGAAAACACAGGGGAGAAAAAAATCCATGACTTCTCTCAAGCATGAGCCAATAAAATGGTGTTAAATAAACCAATATAGTTTCTCCTCGAAGAACACATTATGGAAACACAAATTAAAAATACATAAACAGGGAAGTTATGTTTAGATTTAAAAATTCTGACAAAGATCTGTATACAGAATACATTAAGAAACTTTAAAATTATTAAAAATAAGACTCATAAAAAGCAAAAATGTACAAATATTTGAGCAGACACTTCATTGAAGAACTTTTATGAATGGTCGATAAACGCACAGGCACACAAATTCTTCAAAGGAACGTTAGTTAAAAGTTTTAATTCATACTATTACAGACTATTACATCTATAATGACTAAAATTAAACTCTGATAATATCGGTACATATGTGGCATCATGAATTATTTGTGAATAGTGGAAATGGAAAGTATTTCAACTTCGGAAAGTAATTTAGGCATCTGTTCTATAAAGTTATACTTACATTGTCTGCATTACTTTTCATTTCTACTCTTAGCTATTTGTTTAAGATAAAAGAAAATTTAGTTCCATATATATTCTTTAACATGATGCCTCATTTCTGCTTTCTTCATAAATGTCAAAAGTTGGTGTGGAACTTGTTTTGAGTCAAACAGCCATCTTGTTTCTAAGCTGCAGAGCTGACACTTGTAGGTGAAAATTAACAACTCAGGAAGTCAGTGTCTCTGAGAAAAGAAGAAACCATCCTCATCCTCTGAAAGTGAACAGACAAATGGATTTAAGAGTCAATTCACAAAGTTTCACAGGAAATGACTAAACTTAGACTGCTTCCTGACATTTCCTTTAAATCTCCTCTAAAGCTTGACCTTGATACCACATTTCTTCCAGCTGTCTCTTGGTCATAGACCCATGGAACAAACATCCACTGAATTATTTTACAACATGATTGTTTCTCATTCAACGTTGGAAACAACTCTTACCTCTACCAGCAAGTAGATGGGAAAGAACTTCAGATATATTTGTAAAAGGGAACACTCCTTACCTACTTCAAGAAATAGACACTGATGCACACAACAATATGGTTTTTCCTAGAGTAGCAGTTTCACTGAACAAAAATGGCAGCTCAACGAGTAGGTGCTAGAACACTCCATTTGATATCACCTTCTTCACCAGAGTACGGTAGTACCATCTGAGAAATTTGCAGTGTTATTCTGGAACTCAGCATGGGAACACGGGGCAAAGGCCATGAAAAGACAAGCAGACCTATAGCTACAGCAACGAAAGCACAGCTGAAGCTGCTATTAGACGGTGAATAATAAGTTATTTTCCACATCTTGAGATATTGAAACTTCTGTTATCACAGAAAACCTGATTAGTGGAAGGATGCACAGAAGATCCAGAAAATGGACAGAATTTCAGCAAGGATTCCTTTGACTTTGTGAGAAAGGATATTAATTAGTGCAGAAATGATTGTCTTTGTGTAGGTTGTAATTCAACAAAAAGATGCACATAGTGAAAGTAGTAGATTGCATAATACATTTAGATTTATGGACATTTCCACGCAGTAAGATGCAGTGACATGTGCATTTGTACTGTCTAGGGGAGAAAAGACTGGAAAGTTCACTGCAAGTAGGTAGAACGACTCATCCTTTGGAAGTATAGAAACCTCAGTGCCAGATTCCAGCTTTTGACCTTAATCTTTGTTTTATGATATTTTTAACATATTCTTTTTTTACTTGGAAAAACTTAATTAAATATCTTAATATAAAGTTCTTTTCAACTTGTATGTTAGTGGTAACGGCACTCCTAGGTAATACATTTTAAAACAACCTCTTAGAATTACGTATAACTCCAATAGTTAGAACATTTTACCTCTAGAGGGAAACCACAGTTTCATGATTTCTACATTATGGTGATAGGATGATAACATTTTAAATAACAACTTAAGATATTGTAGCATTGAGAGGAAACCAAATAAAGATATTGGGACATATATAGCTACTGTTCTGAAACAGAGTTTTGAATGGGATTTTGGAATATGTTAATTAACCATGGGACTGATATCTCAGATCACAAACATGCAGAGAGCCTTAGGACTCTTCTGAGTTTCAGACCTAAGCAATCAAAAGATTCTTAAATTCTCCTATCCAGCACAGTCCATGGATATCTAAACTTATTCCAAACTAAATTCAATACACTTCTGAGCCCTCTTCTCCTCTCTATTTTAGGATGACCAGGAGACCATTTTAATTAATCTAAATATTTAATGTATAACTGAACTTACAGAGCTCAGATAATCATCTTACACTGTGAAAATCCAACAATTTCCAAACTTTGTCCATTTCCTAAACTATTTTCAAAACTTTCTATTTTTCATCATTGCTATTCTCACAACTTTCTTCAATTCTTCTAAGAGCATACATTTTTTTAAATGAAACAATGATTTATTTTCAAATTAGCTTGGTCAAGCTGCATGTTAAAACTTCAACAAAGTTATATCTCATTAATATCAATGAACAATAAGGCCTTGTATTTTGATTATTTGTAGTAGATAATGATTTTCTTTCTCTGGTGGTTGCCATTTGCCAAACAGTCATGACAGATATTTAACAGGGGCCGGCTGCTTTCAGGAGAGTCTATCATCAGATGAACCCGTGTTTTCAGTGCATTAGGTGTGGGCATCTCTCATCAAATGACTATTGATCAGGACTTCTTTATCGTGGTTGACCAAGGAGTCCTGCTTCAATTGCTAGGGCTTCATTTTGTTGAATGTGATATTCCTGAAATCTCTTGGATGCTCTTTGTGTCGTTTTTAAATATTGCTGTAAGCAATGTTCCTGAACAAGCGATCTCTTCAGGTTTTACTTCTCTTGCTGTGCAGTCTTTAACACGGTCCAAAAAGCAGGTTTCTGTAAGTTTATTGTAGGTGCCAAGAAATTCTTTAAACGGTTTTATCTGATCAGATTCTGGTATTTGTGGAGACTATTCTTGTGAGACGTTTATTAGTCACCTTTTTTGATGCATGAGTTTCCTTTCTGTCCTGGAAATGTGGTTGTCCAACCTTTGCTTGAGTGTCTCCAGTGAGGCCTGATTTCTTACTTAAGCGCAGGTTTCACAAGGGACGCCCGCGCGGGGCTGGGTGTGCTGTGCTGGCAGTGTTCTCTGCGATCCGAGGGTCCGGGTCAGAGCAGCGCCACAGACTTAGGATGGCAGAGCTAAGAGCATATATTTTTTAAGTATTTCCTTTTCAAGATAATTTGCCTGTGACCTGTTTTTCTCTACCCCTGAAACTATTTATAAAGTAACATTTTGATCGCTATCTTAAAATAATGAATAGTTCCACACTTCCTTCTTTAGTGTTTAAATGAGTAATGATCTGGCTACTTTCTGTATTTACAGAACCGTCGTTAATAATTATATTCCATGATACGCTGTATGCTTTAACCATATTCGACAGTGTGTTGAATCTTTCTTTGGGACAACATTCTCTAATATGCCCTGAATGTTCCCTGTCCTTGTAGAGGATGTCATATTTTTCAAGATTGGTAGCAATGCTTGTATATTGTCAACTCCCTGACATTTTATCTTCTTGAAAAAGAATAGAAGATTAACTTTAGTTTCATGTTTAATTTACAGTTTCAGTTGCTTAATTCACTGTCTAGGTACTTCATTAAAGAACAATTTCCTTGAGGACCTGTGTGTCTTACTGAACTTTACATTTTTAATAAATATCACATAGTGTTTTGTACATGTGGGCTGAATAAACAAGTTAAACTATGCCAGTACTGAAAACCAGAACTCAAAATACTTGACTTTTGTAAGAGAGCTAGGAGAGGAAGTACGTCTCTCTTCCAATATGTGTGTACGTATATGTATACATACATGCATATGTATATATGAATGCATATATATAAATTAAATAAACATATATTTTGTCTATAATCTACTCCTGACTTTTCAGATGTCCTGACTTTTTAAAAAAATTACCTTTTATCAGGTGTATTTGGTTTTACCAATACTTGACAATCCTTGGTTATCTATTTAAATTTTATTCATTTCCTTGAAATATCCAGATAGTGACAGGTTTGAATTTCAAGGTCTAGGTGTGTCATTTCAAATCTATAATTTTATAAAATTTGTCACTATTTAGGAATAGATAGTCTAAGAATAAGTTAATGATTATACTTATTGAATGAATATTTGCATTAATTTTCTTCAATTTTTTCAGTTTCTCATGATATTAAAAACTAATATTGATGAAAGTACAATTTTAATTATAAAATACCTAGCAGTGCTATTTCTAGAATAACAATTTTACAAGATAGTGAGTAAACATATATATGTACACAGCGGCAGATCACTTACACACATAAGAACATAAATGCACACCCATGTAAAACGGTACTGACAATGAACTTATAAGGTAGATGCAAATGTTGATTTGAAATGACATATACCTTAAACTTATACAATGTCATTATGTAATATTATTTCAATAACACTGAACTATATAAAAAGTAAAATAAAAATATATTTTTTAGAAAAAGTTAAAACTTTTTAAATTTAAAATACTTTATTGTGAATAGGTTTAAAAAGGTGTAAAATTATCATGCTCCTTCTGTCCTAGTCTGCTATTCAAGTGACTATATTTTTTTATCTTGAGCCATTTAGTGTGATATACTTCTTTCATTATGTATTATAACGTTTCTCATTCATAATTTGTCTGGTAAAAATGCAAAGGTTTTTTCTATAATTATGAATTACAGTCAAAACTCTTTATTTATGTATTGATTTTCTATACTGATTTTTTCAGACATAGTAATTTATATTACCTTAGCTAAAGAGATTAGTCTTGTTACACACACATACACATAAATAAAATTACAATAAATTGAATAAGTTACTGAAGAAATTTCATTACAGTAAAAGCATCATTAAAGCAGATTCCATGAATTGCATGATATAAAATATAACATTTAGATTTCCCGTAGCTTCTCCTGACTGAATTCCTCTGGATGAGAAATCTATCTTAATTATCACTTTTTTCTGTCTGCAATATTTTGTTTTTCATAACTGAAGATAAATGTCTTTTGATTAGTTGTAATATTGCCAGTTATGATTTCCTTTGATTACTGTAAGAAAGAGCTTAAGGGACAGAAAAAAAGGGGTTTATTATTACCTGAAAAGGCTAGTCGGTTATTTCACCTATGTCTCCTTGATAAAGAACAGGAATGATTAAATGTTTTGTCAATTTCTTATGACTGCATAGAGATTAAATTGCTTGGTGAATATCGGTAGTTTCTAATTTGAGATGTGATATAAAAATCTTGACTACTATTTAATATAACTTTTTCTACAGTGTTAAAAACAATTCAGCCCACAGCTCTAGAATGTTCTCATTTTCTCTATAGGGAGCTTTCAAAGAAATGTCTAAAAATTTAAATTAATAAATATAAAGACTGGATATTAGAAACAGTCCATTATATCTGTTACTGGTTTCTTTCAATTCAGTAGAATTTGCATTGCAATTTTTGTCAGAAATAGTCAAAGGATACATACTCTGGTTTTATATTCAATCTTAGTTGTAGCAACCATAGAATGAAAGTAATTATTACTTTGAAATTGACATTAAAACCAGTACTAAGATTTATTAGAACATTAAAAATTGTATCTATCATGCATCTACTTACCTATCTATATATATTATCTATCTAGTTATCGTGAATATAATAACTTTTGGGCAATTGTACTTAGAAAATTGCTTCTTAAGCTTTGCTTCATAACTGGATTGCTGAAATAACATTATATGCAACAGATATGTGCTAGTGTATTCTTATATTTAATTTAAAATAATTGTTTCTTATGCATTAATCTTTACCTTTGTAATTTCTACTATATGATATTCATAATAAAACTTATTTTCAGATAATAAATCTCATTTTAATATGTTGCATAATACTTCAGAAATAATAGATCTGACTTTAAAAGCATTTCTTTTGATTATAAAAGGACATGTAACTAATATAAATGCTAAAAACAGATATTTGTCAAAGATAATAGAAATAAGATTCTTTAAATTTCATAGTCTTATAATGTTGTAAACTCCTGAAATAAATTTATTAATCTGTCTACTTTTTTCCCTTTAGATTTATTTTTTAAATACAAAGGTTCTTTATATTTTTAAACAGGATTTAGAGTTCTCTGAAAATTTTCTGTCTTTAGGTGAACTTTAATTCTAAAACATACAGAAAGACACTATACAAAAAAAAATTCTTTATAGTATCATTTTCGTCTTTTAGTTTTCTCACTTCCAGTCTCTAGATGGATAGAATTTTTAGATAGATATTACATATATGTTAGTATTAGTGGAAATCAAGAGAATATTTCAGATTTTTGTTGTTTTGAGGGTAGTTCATAATATATGCCATTAGATTGGATGTGGGATACATGGAAAAGAGAAGAGCTATGGATGATTCTAAAGGTCTAGCAACCAGAAAGATGCATTAAATATTCTTAAAACAGGAAAACCAATGCAAGAAGAATGATTTAGCATTTAGGAATAATGATACAAATATGTCATTTCCCACAAGTAAGTAAAAATGATTTTCCTAATTCAATATATATTTTATATACAATGGAAATAATTCTCTTCATACAGTGTTGTTTGGAGATTTAATAAAATGTCTAAAGCTTGAAAATATTAATTTATCTTATAATACCTGAATTCAAGAGAAATACCTTGTCAAAAAGTCCGCATATTTATGTCAAAATCAAGATGAGCACAAAATAGAAAAATATAAATTTAAGATGTGCAATAGAAAGGTTGGACATAGGAATTGATCACCAAGGATAATTTAACATAATAGTGATCAAAAATATCCTCATAAAAAAGACACAGAGGGCATTCCCCAGTGATTTAACAGAAAAACTCACCACCTCTGACTGGCATAATCCACATTTATCCTTAGGGCTGGGTTTAAGACCTGGGATGGGGGGGTGGGTAAACCAAGATTAATGGCTACTAAAATTAATGAATGCCTCTTCCTCTTCTGTCTTCCTGCTTACCTCCCTACTTAGCTTCACAACTACCTGCACCTTTCCTTTACAATTTTTTTTTAAAAGACACTAAGCACATTTGGTTTTATGGCTAAACCTTACAAATCTGCTAAATGATAACATTATTTTCTTATATAAATGGTTCTTGAGTAAAGCCAAAAATGTCAGCAAGTCTCTCAAGTCTTATCAATGGAACTCAAAACATTGATCATGCTACTGCCCAGTGACAGCACAATTTGAGAAAATTTTATCCTTAGCAAACACATCAGTAAATGGTAGTCATTTAAATGACATGGTTATTGGAACTTTATTCTTGCAGCATCTGTTGCTTTTGACTTCATTGGTTGATGACTATGTTATTAGTGAAAAAACTCACACCAGAGCAGTCTTAGATTTCAGTCAAATCCTTTACAGGCATTTCCCTGGATAAAAAGGATCACTCACACCATTGAATATTGTAAGTTATTATTTTCTTATTGCTTCATTATCATAAAAACAGCAAAGTGACTGGCCACTGCACTGAATTTAAGGAATCATTGGGAGCTTTGAAAGTAATATGCCACTCTGTAATTAAAGGAGCAAAACCAATAAAATGCAAAATACAGGGGAAGCTAAATTTTTTTAATAATGATATTCTTAGATTTAATAATAGGAGAAGCCATTCCCATTAGATCTTTTGATTTCTAATCCATTTATTTTGATTTTTGTAAAAGCCATACCGATTGTTACTCTTCAAAGAATGCATCCCATACCTGGTTCAAAACCCTGAATCTGTATATTTCACCCTGCTCTAAATGATTTTCTTATTGAGAAGCCACATGGCATGGTACACCACAGTGAATAACGGGAATTCAGAGAAGATGATGGTGAGAGTGGGGTCAATTTTGAATTATCCCAGAGAAAGTAACAGGAATGAGAAAACCAAAACTCCATGAGGAAATTTTGGGTGAAATGAACCTAGGTCTGTTCCAGTTATGTGTATCAGGTAACAAATTGCCTTAAACATAAGTACCTGAAAACATGTTTTTTGGGTTTTTTTTAATTATACCTTACACTTTTACAGATTAGGAATTTGAATACAGTGTAAATTGTCATTTATGCTCTGTGTGGCATTGACTGAGATCTCTCAGTGGTATTCACCTCACTGATGATCTAGTCTGAAGAGTAGATACAACATTGCTTTCATGTCTGTCATCTTGATGGGAGGGATCCAAGGCTGGAATCAGCTGGATTCAACTAGTTTACTGACCTGGGGACTCTCCTGCATATGGATAGAGAGGTAGTAATATTTCTGATTCAGTGGATTCCAGATCGAACATCCCAAGGGACAGGAAGAGACAACTGGGTTCCTGAGGACTGCTTTGGTGTCACTTTCACTGTTTGCTCTTTGAAAAGTCAGGAAGACCTCCCATATTCAAGATTCCAGACATTGACTCCATTTTTAATGGGAAATTAACACTGGCCATCCATATTCAATCTACTATACAAGGTAATAACATATTTTAAGAAATGCAAATATTAGCAACTAAAAATAAAATAAAATCACAGCAATATTTAGATTGTTTTGGGAAAAGAAGCACAGGTACTTGTGACAGCCCAAGAGAAAGAGAAAATCCAAATTGCTGTTGGAGTGTTTGAACACTTTGAAAGTAGAAATTGGGAAGGCAAATCAGAACTTATTCTCCTTTGTAATTAAGTTCCTCCAGAAATGTTTTTCTTACTTCTCTAAAGGACATTACCATAATTCTAGTTCTTTTTCTTTTCTCTACCACCTCACATTCAATCCATAATCTTATTTGTTCCAATTTTAATAATATCCAAAGTCTGAATATTTCTCTTTTCCTCCCTTGCTATTATACTTGTTTAAGCTCCTATGATTTCACATCTCTGATTTCAATTAATTTCTCACTTCCCATACTCATCCTCATTATACATCACACTCAAATCCTCAATCCTTGTCAATTATCCCTTTAAATGATCATTCACATACTGTTTTTAATGTAAACTGGATTAATTTTCTTATGTAAAGTAAAGCAGATATTTCACTCTTCTGCTAAAACCATCCCAGTCTCTCTCCTGAAGCTCAGTGAATGTCAATCCCTTCTACACCATGACCTCCACCATCTTAAAGTCTGATTCTTCTCAGTCCTCTGACTCACGCTCTTTTGCTGTTTTTCTAGATCACTCTAATGCTTTATAATTAGCTCCCGGCATTTTTGAGAACATGCCCATCTCAAACTATTTAACTTTGTTATCCCAACTGACTGGAATCTTTCTTCTTTATGCACTCATGGCAAATTCCGTGAACATTATTTCTTATCTCAAACGTTACCTTGTCATTATGTGCATCTCTGGCACCCTAATTATGTTTGTAATTCTCTTCTGGCCTACTAGTTTTTATTTTATCTTTGTGCTTAAAATGATTTAACATGCAATTCATTCTACTTATTTTGTGTATTTTCTGACCTTCCACACTAAAATGTAAGCATCATGAAGCAGGCTACAGTAACAGTCATCTGTTGCTGTTTTGTTGTGTTTTTTCATTACATCAAGTTCAGTAGCTAGTATAGCTTCTATTATTAATGGATGCTAAATGTTGAATAAAATAATTAATGAAATAATGAATGAATAAACAACTCTGGCGAAATTTTGTAAGATAAGGAAACGTCACCTTTTGTATCATATATTTTCAAGAATATATTCAGAACTTTCAGCAATATATGCATATTTTAATTTTGAACTTTGATGATAGTACAGAAGTATAATTTTCTAAGAAAGCTTTTAAAAATCAGTGGAATTCTTATTTAGAGCCTGTGGAAACTTTCAGCTAACTACATAGATCACAGAATTAGATGTATTTGAGGATTTGATTTCACTGATTTGTGGTTAATCCAACTGACTTTTCTAAGTTTTCTAAAGTTATGAAAGCTAGTTTCTGCTATTTTCAAATCCAAGAGAAGTAGTAAAGGTAATTCAGAGCATTTCAAATTTTTATTTTCTCCAAATTTTTCTGCTTTATGTTGGCTACTAAAATGCTCTAACATCTTTCTTCATAAAAAAATAATAATGTTTTGGCATCTAGTTTAAATATAGCTTTGCTACTTAGTGACTATTTTTTCAAGTATGTAGTTTTAACTAATCTAATAGCTTAAAATTAGATTTTTCATGACTACATAAGTTTCCTACATGATTCTAATAGTGTATACTTATTTGAAAGACAGGATTTAAAAAAGAAAACTTTAGTATCGACATTTTTGGCTAGCACTTATTTAAATTTGCATTTATACAATGCAGTACAATCTAATTTATTATCTAAAATTTATTCTTGGCAATGAAGCCAACTCTCTAGGTATACTTCCTTATGGTAATCTTAAATATCCTTTGCAAGAGAATATATGTTTTATTTCACTTACTCTATAAAATGCAAAATAAGATAAAGTGCCTAATTTTTGTAGTGTTTGAAACTAGCAATATGTTTCATTTTCAATGAAATCTGAAGTGTAATATTCAATCATCACTTCATATTTTAACACAACTTCAAATTTGGAAATTGAAGATTTTCATCATAGTTTTATGAATTTTTGCAGAAGGATCATTTTTCCTCAGTTATCTCTTTGATATTTTATAGGCATACTTTTGCACTCATATATTACATTTTACACTATAAAATGGGTATAATTAGAATATACATTTACTTGGCACAATATCTGGGAAAAATAAGCACTGGTAAAAATGGAATATGATATTTTTGAATGTACATTTAAACTTTCCATGTAAAGATTTTCATGGCTTACACATTATTCTATGTGTGCAGCAATAGCAATAGCATAATTTCATTTGTTTTTGAGTTAATATATTTTATATTTTAAATGTATTTGGCATATATATTGTTGTATGTAGTTTAAAATTACTGCATGAAGTTCTTGTTAGATTTACTAATAACCAAAGATATTCAGCTGAGGCAAACTAGGTCCATTGAAGTTGAGAATAATAGGACTTTGGAAGGAAACTGCCAACTGCAGAATAGAATATAGAAATTTTCACTCTGAACTTAGTACTTTCTCTGCTATTAAATTTTCCTTTTGCAATAATTTTGATTAAGAGTTGATGAATAAGTGGGATATATGACTTAATTCTGTTATAAATACAGTAATGTATTTAATATCATTATTTCACTTATTTATAATGATGTTAGGAAAAAGGAAAGCAATTGAATATTATCTAAGAACACCACTAGTGTCAAAAGAGTAAAATAGGTACAATCATGACAGTTCTTTTCTTTAGTCTTAGTTATTATAAAAAATGGAATCACTGAAATCCATTTGAGAGAAGACCTAACTTTCTACGTTCTAGGGAACATTAAAATGTTTTCAACTCAACTGAGAATTTCTGAAAAGTGGGGCAGTAGGTCTCGATCAGTAGTAATTTTATCCCCATAGTGAATTTGGAAATATCAAGAGACCTCTTGCTAGGGCTGCGTGAGCTACCGGCCTCTAATGTGTAAAGGCCAGGATAGTTGCTAAATAACCACCAGTGCATAGGACAGCCCCCAGCTCAGAATGTTCATAATGTTCAGAGTTGAAAACCCTGATGAATAATAGCATTGAAGCAACATAAAATATTATAAAGAGACATCTTTCCTGGGAAAGATATAGTCAATGCTACTCAAGACTCAAGTTATCCAAACACTGAAGTCAACTAATGGAGTAAATATGGGGGAGGTATGTTCTCTAGGCCTCTAGGGACACCAGCATGACAAGCATCCATGACAACCACTAAGACTAAGATACTAAGGCAAAACTTGTAGTGCAAGTAGTTTACATGGAATCATACGCCACATGATCCACTGAACCCCAGGATTTACGGGGAAAGAGAAAAGTAACACAGAGTGTAGCTATGAAATATGTAACCACCGAGAGCCCTTAAGCCTAAATCCTTCTGAAGAATTCTATCAGCCAGTGAAGATCAAATGTCTCTTAGACTTACCACAAAGTCGAGGGCATAGGATTGAAATATCCATATACCAATGGCCATCAGCCAATGGGCAGGGTCTGCTCCTCTTGGAAAGATGTTCCTCTGGAGGTGAGAATCTGTGTTCAGTTATTTTTCCTTCCCTGATTGTAAATTCCTGTGGAAACATGCAGGCCATATCCAATATCTTCTGCGTATTACAACTTAAGACCTATGGAAAGACAACTTTCAGTAAATTGGAGCTGACACATACAGCTCCCAAGGGTTGACTGCATCTCTTCCCAGTTCTGAGGTCAATGAGGTCTTATTAGTCACTTGAAATTGATCATGGAAACTGAGAAAAGCTGCAAATCTGAGCCTCCTCCAAGAGCCTGTTGTCAGACATATCTGCATTCAGGCACAACTGTAAAGACAGCTCCTACTTTCAAGGTTTTCCAGCAGCAGTCATATCCACTGCCTGGAGATAGCACACAACATGGTCTTTGTATGTTCTAGTTTCAGTTTCAGTTGCCTCTGACTGTTTTATCTGACTATTTTATAGGATTAACCTATAAAATGAACCGATATTGCTGTTAAACAGCACTTTCTTCCCCCATGCATTCTGTGAATATTTTAATAAATTTCTGCCTAAAGGGATCAGAAAGAAATAATAGTCCAAATCTTGCTATATGTCAGCTACTTAATAATTTATCATGCTAAGATAATTGTGCATTAATTCTTCAGTATGATATGATGGGGGTTGTTCTACTAAAGAAATACCATTATCTTTTCCTGGAGAATAAGAAAAAGTTTTAGCATTTTTTTCATTACTATATTATTATCAAAATAATGCTTAAACAGTAGAAAGAATCTGTTGAAAAATGACTTAATCAAGCTTGAAAATTACTCACCTTTAATAAGCAAGGAAAGTCCGGCTATGTCTTTTTTAATTCCTTTAGATAATTTATCATATGGATCTCTACTACCTGAAAGTTATGTAGTGTACATTACAAAAGATTTTTTTAACCTGTCCTTTAGCTTACAACTACATCAAAGATCTGAGCTGCTTCGGAACACATGGCTCTGTTTCAGAATGCATGCCACGTTTTTTTAAAGATGCTTTATTACAACATTACTATCTGACAAGACCATGGGATTTATTTAGAGAGGTGAAAAATGGCACATTCGACATTGACTTTGTTATTTCTGAATCTAAGATAGTGTTGTAGACTAAGCATGCTCATTTTGTCCACTTTAAAAATTCATAAGCAATTGCTTTTCTATGCAAAGCTATAAAATAGTAAGAAAACTGAATCTTTGCCAGAGTATAGATAAAAATGTCTCTAATACACAAACCTCATTTTCACATGTAGTCATGAGCATTACTTATGTTCTCCAATTTGCAATATATAAAAATAGAACCGTCAATGAATGAAAAAAATTCCACTATATTCTTAGGTCTTTACTTAGCATTAAAACTATATAAAATAGTCAGTAAGCACATACATATCATAAATGGTAGTATAAATGGATAATAATTTTAGATTTTTATTAAACCTATAAAATAAACTGTGAGTGTTTCTTATTCCATGGGTCCTGATGTTTACTATACTGGGCATTTGGGGCAATACCATTTCTGGTCGCAAGAATTTATTTTCTGATTCATACAAGTAGGAAAAGATGGTGGATCCCCTTACAATTCTCACCCTCTTTTTAAGTTTGAATATAAATTTCACCCATTCTGCCAAGAGGCAGCATCCAATTCAATTACATATCAGTGACTATTTTGTGGTGACTTTGCTTAGAAATTAGTTTATTAAAATAAGACAACTATCACTTGTTGACACATGTATCATCTCTGTAGATAGAAAAGAAAGGACAATCAGGAAACATTCTTCAGGGAATTTTCTAAGACAGACCATGAGAATGTACTATTAATCAGGCAGGAATGTAAGACTTTAATATTTTCTTCTCTTCCTTCTGAAATATGAACTTGTTGATATGAGTTCTTAATCAAATGTATCATGGAATTGAGTAACATACAAAATCTTATTTTATTTTCTGAGATATCCATTTGTTTTCATCTGCAAAATTTGGCTGAAGAAAAAAGAAAAACATTCTCACAAAATATTGTTTGTGGGTATTTCTTTCAGTTTAAGTAATACTTCACATTTTACAAGATCTCAACTGGTTTAGTTTTTGTACTATCAATGAAATTAGGATACAAGCCCATCCCCTTAGATCAAAGGGTAATTAGGTGATATGTGAAATTCATACAAACATACATATATACATACATACATACATACATACATATATAAAACAAATTGGAATGCATCATGGACCATCTACTAACAAAAAAAGCATTTTCCAGTAATCCCTTTTGTTTCACATTACTGGCTGTGATATAGTGTCAACACATCACTGATTAAACAAGTCAACTTTTCTAGAATAAGGTATTAAGGTATTATTTTGTATATTTATCTCTCCCCGCACCCAGCCCTAGATCAGGAACCCAGGTCCTTGGGTTTTATGTAGTTTTAACCTTAATCATCACGGTCATCTAAGTCACATAGGTCCACCAAGCTACTCATTTTCATAGAGATAGTCTGATATATACGTACACATATCCATTTATAAATGTTTATTTTCTTTGAAACAAATTTACTTGTAAAATAGTTTATTATAAATTATATTCCTAAGACTGTTCTCAAAGTATTATTTTAACAAGCATTTTAAATAATAATAATAGCTAAACAAATTACCTATCACTTTAAAATATCATTTAATCAAATCATTCAAGAAATCACAAATATTATCATTAATATTTTGTAGACATTTACAGATTTTTACCAAATTAAAAAATTATTCCAAGTGTTAGTATAATGATATGCCTAAATGCTTAAATGTGTCTCTGGTGTAAGTTATATAATATTTTATCTAATTACATAAGCCCTCTTTTTTTTTCTTTCAGTCCTGGAATTAAGGAAAATCAACTTGTAAATTACATATTGCTTATATATATTATAAGCATCATATATGATAATTATAAGTATTTAAAGTATTATAAAATTATAAGTGTAAATCACTGTATAATTATGATTTTAACATAAGCATGTACACTGTACATATATAAATATGTCACTAGCTATTCGGCATAGTATATTTCAAAGATGTCTAGATTCCGTCATAAACATTAGCATATTCTCTTTTAATTACATTATTTTATTGTGAAAATTAGTCCTATGGACAAAACTTAAAATTCATCTTGAAGACTAATCTCTGTCTCTTCAACAGCTCTGATAGCCCTTTAGTGGGATGTAGGCAGATGACAATCGCTCCTGTGCTGAAAGGGAAGCAGAATCTGGCATCTGAAGCTGTGACTCCAGGGTTAGTCAAGACTATGCAACCTATTTCATGGGGAAAATTGGAGGATACTCATTAAATTTTTAAAACAGACCCAGAAACATACCATGTATTATATATGTGTCCAGTTTTATTTTACTTTGCTTCTATAAAAAACATGTACCACACATGTCCATGGATAATGGGTATTACTAAATTTCCTATTTGTAAACAAGGTACTCTTTTAAGAAACTACTGACATGTATATATAGATATACAAAGATATATATATATATAATAATGTATCTTCTCAATGCAATAATTGTGACTGGGGATATCTAAATTAATAAGGTTGTTTTCATGGGAAAAATTAAATTATGCACACAGAATATCCAATAGCCCTCTGCTCCCTTCTACTTCCATGGAAGCAGATGGGCTGCCCCAGTCATGCTTTGACCCAAACTCAGTGAACAGGGGAGCTAGGAAAATAGAGAAGCCACTGACTCTGTCCTTGCCCCAACTGAAGCAGGCAGGCAACCATAGTCACCTGAGACCCATGCTCAGAAACCAGATGAGCATGAGAGAGAGAGTTCACTCAGTCTTGGCTCTACCATCTTCCCTGGCAATCTCAAATACTCTGAAACCCCTTTAAGGAATTTATGGGGGCAATGTCTCTGCCACTCCTAGGAAGAAATCAGAAGAAAAAGAAATCTACCACGCTAAATACAAAAATGAGAAGAAAGCCATGCCAAAATCTTAATCGCTCAATAGCAAAACCCAAATGGCACAAAGAAAGGAAAACATCATCAGTTTCCAGAGAAAAACATCCATTGACACTGACTAGGACAAGCTGATAGATAAAATACTCAAAATTATACATATAAAAAAGTTGAATGAGATAAAAGTGTCACATACAATTATTCAATGACAACTAAAAGACTTCAGAAAAGAACTGATAGATCAAAAACAGTGCTTCACCAAGGAGATTGAGATTATGAAGAAAGTTCTAACAGAAATGTTAGAGATAAAAAATTACAATAAATGAACTAAAGACAATTATAGAAATCTCCATAAACTGACTCATTTTCACAAAGGAATGAATCTCAGAAACTGGAGACAAGATCACAGAGGTGACCCTCACTGAAGGAGAGAAACAAAATTCAGGAAAATGAAGAAATTCATGAGAAATTCAGACACCATAAGAACAAACATAAGGACAATAGGTATCTCAGAAGGAGAAGAGAAGGAGGAGAAGAAAACTTATTTAAGAAGCAATAGCAGAGAACTTCTCACATCTGCAAAAAAATGCAGCCATGGAGATCCAAGAAGCTGATAGAACACCAATACTCCTAAATGCAAAAACCTACTCTAAAACTCAGGAGAGTGCAACTAATGATAAAGAAAAATACTCAACGCTGCTATAGAAAAGAGAAACATAACCTACAAAGTTTCACCCATTGCTCTACCGTCAGACTTCTCAGCAGAAGCCCTACGGGTCAGGAGAAAGTGGAGGAGCATACTTAAAACATGAAATGACAAAAACACCCAGTCAAGGATACTCACTCTGCAAAATTATCATTAAAATATGATAAGAAAAAAAGTTTTACAATGATATACAAAAGTTAATAAATTTTTCTTTCACCAAGTTTGCCCTTCAAGAATTGTTGGAGGGATTCCACAAAAGGGAAAATGCAAGCAGAGAGTCACCAAACTCTGAGAATGGTGATACATAGTGAAACAAAATAAGAAATAACAGGAACAATAAGAGAAAATAAAAAGCAACAACAACACAGAATGGGGAAAAAAAACAACAACAACATGGAGTCTGTATAGACATATAAATGATACTGGATCATTTCGTAAGAGACTGTTATGGTATGGTACAGTTCGAGGAAATTCATGTGGTCTCCACAAAGCTCAATCTTCAAGAGCGATAGCTGGTGAGAAGAAAAAACTGAAAGATTAAAGAGCAAAAATCATACAGAAGAAATAGCAGACAAAACAGTTGGGAAAAGAACAGAGACAGGAAAAAAATACTAAGATAAGAGAAATAAAACCCTGCATGTCCATTATCACCCTAAGTGTGACACAGACTTACCGGATGGACCAAAAACTATCAGATCCAAAGATAAACAGGCTGAAAGTCAAGGGCTATGGAAAATATATGCAAATTATAGTTACAAAAGGAAATCAAGAAATGCGAGAGCAATATAAGAGAAGATAAACTTAACACCTAAAAAAGGACAGCACCAGGCAAGGATGGACACTATATTATGGCCAAAAGTGTACTCTGTCAGGAAGAAGTAACTGTTATGAACACATATGTGTCCACCACCAGACCACCTAGGTACAGAAAACAAATACTGACAGAGCTAAAGAATCACAATGACTGTAATACAGTGATAGAGAAATACTTCAATACTCCATTTACATCAATAGATACTCCATTCAGGAGGAAAATCAACAAATAAATAAAGCTCCAAATGAAGCAATAGATCATATAGATCTTCATTACCAGCAACAAAATACATTCTTAAGTGTGCATGAAACATCCTGAGACACAAAACAAATCTCAGTAAATTTAGCGAAAATGAAATTATGGGAAGCATCTTCTCTGACCACAAATGAACTAGAAGAACACAGCTGAAAGAACATCAACAAAGATGTTGAGAGTAAACAACAGGTTTCTGAACATCTCCTGGTTCACTGATGAAATTAAAAATTATCTGGAGGTGAATGAAAACACATAATGGGCTATCATCATGTGAGATGTAGCAAAACAGTTGCAAGAGGAAAAAACTGTAGACAAAGAGGTTCACATCAAAAATCAAGAAACGTATCCAATTAAATGTCTAAACACACACCTAAAAGAATTAAAAAGGAAGAATAATAAAGAACAAACCAGTAGAAGGAAAGAAATCATATAAATTAGAGCATTCTGAATGTAATGAATTGGAAAAACCAAAAGAACATTCAAAATATCAATGAAACCAAATATTGTTTCTTTGGGGAAAAAATTAATAGGCTGTTAGCCAAATTCATGAGAAAATAAAAGAGAGAAAACTTTAATAACAAGAATCACAGATGAAAGAGGGGAGATAATAGGATATCTCAACACACATCCAAGAAATTTCAAAGAACATAAATTATTTTAAGCACCTATATGACAACAAATTTGTGAATCGTGAAGAAATGGGCAGATTTATAGACTCTTACAGCCTGCCAAAACTAAACCAGGAAAAATATAATTTAAATAGACTTATCACAAGCACATATATTAAATCTGTACCCAAAAATCTCCACCCACCTCTCCAAGAAAAGATTTCAGAATAAAATAACTTTACTAGAAAGTTCTACAAAGCATTCAAAGATGAGCTAATCTCCATCCGCTTTAAACAACTCCACAAAATCAAAGAGGAGAGATAACTCCCAAATATATTCTATGAGGCAAACATTACCATTATTCCAAAATTAGACAAAAATAGCATCAAAAAATAAAAATACAGACCAATATTACTGATAAATACAGCTGCAAAAATCCTCAATAAAATCCTGGCAACTCTAATTCAACAGCATATTAAAAAAATTAAACATCATGATCCAGAGGGATTTAATCCAGGGTTGTAAGGATGACTCAATATGTGCTAATTAAGCTAGGCAATGTACCACAGCAATAAAATGGAAAAATAAAAAAAAATCATATGATCGTATCATTAGATTCTAAAAAAGCATTTGGCAAAACTCAATAGCCATTCATGATAAAAAACTGTCACCAGAATAGGAATTGAAGGTACATTATTAACACAATAAAGGCAATATTTGAAAAACCCACAGCCAGCATTACACTCAATGGCCTTACCCCTGAGATCTGGAATAATACAAAGATGTCCACTCTTACCAACACTATTCAGCATAGTTCTGGAAGTATTAACCAGAAGAAAAAGGCAAGAAAAGTATATTATAGTAATCCAAACTGGAAGAGAAGAAATTAATCTGTCATTATTTGCTGATGACATGATATACCTAGAAAATCCCCCAAACTCCACCAAACACTTCTAGAATCTATAAATGAAGACAACAAGGTGGCAAAGTAAAAAAATCAGCACAAAAATTTGTAGCATTTCTATATGCAAACAATGAAGTAGAGAGAAATGAAATTAATAATAAAAAGTCTGATTCCCAATTACATCAGACAAGATAAAATACCTGGGAATAACAAATGAGGCAAATGTCCTCTACAATAAAAACTATGTCTTTTATAAAAGAAATAGAAGATTACATAAAAAAACATGAAAGAGTGTTCATTCCATGCTCATAGTTTGGAAAGATTAACTTCGTAAAATCAGCCATCTGCCTAAAGCAATAGATATGATGCAATCCCATCAAAATTCTAGAGACATTTTTCAAGGAAATAATAAAAGCAGTACTGGTTTGTATGGAATCACAAAAGGCCTAGGATGGCCATAGCTATCCTTAGAAATAATAAGAAAGTGGAATATCACATCCCTTGACTTGAAACTACTACAGAGTGAACACTGTCAAAACAGAATGGTATTGGAACAAAATCAGACACATGGACAGGTAAAATAAAATTGAAAGCCCAGACATAAAGCCACACCTGTGTGGGCAGTAAATCTACTACAAAGGTGCCGAGAGCATATTACTAGAGCAAGGAAAGTCTATTCAACAAATGATGTTGGGAAAACTGGACAGACACATTAAAAAATGAAATTAGATAACTCATTATCACCATAATAAAAGTTAACTCAAAGTGAAACAAACACATGCTCATAAGACGTCAAACCACCAAATGCATAGAAAAAATATAGGAAACAAGCTTCACCCGTCGCAAAGATGCCTTTCATGCAGGAGCACCTTTGCCAAAAGAATCCAAAGAAAGCGAAACAATTGGCATAGCAAACTGAAAGTTTCTGTGCTGTAAAGGAAACTACTACTAAAACTAAAACACCACAGAATGGGAGAAGGTATTTGTGCAACATACATTAGGCAAGATATTAAGTCCCTAAATATATAAAGCACACTACAAACACCTGAATAACAATAAAGCAAATAACCCACTCAAAAATGGACAGAAAAATCTAAAGAAGAAACGGAAATGTCCTTAGGCACATAAAAATAAGCAACAATGAGATATCACCTCACATTAGTGCGAATGACCTATTTTTGAAAAGATTAGAAATAATAAATGTTAGAGAGGTTGTGGAGAAAAGGAAACCTTCCTAAACTGGTGGTGGGAATGTAAATTAGTGTAACCTTCTGGAAAACAGTATGGAGATTCCTCCAAAAGGTAAAGATGAATCTACCATTCAATTCAACAACTATACTTCTGGGAATGTACCCAGAGAACACAAAAACCATCATCAGAAAAAACATCGGCACCCCTCTTCACAGTAACCAAGACAGGGAAGCAACCTAAATAACCTAAATGTCTCTCAACTATGACTGGATAAAGAAACTGCAATATATGTATATATATATACACACACACAAAGGAATGGACAAAAGACAAAGCAGTATCCTTTGCAACAAACTGGACAGAGCTGGAGGGCATCATATTAAGCAATCTAAGTTATAAACACAAAGAGATGAGAAATACAGGATATTTTTATGCATATGTGGACTATAAAGAAAGAAATCGAACAAATACCAACAAAATTCACAGGATGTAACAATGTGTCTATTGGATGGTAGAAGAGGGGAGAGAAGGAAGGAGGGAATAGGTGGGAGTCCAAAGCACTGGAACCCTGGTGGTGGGTGCAGTATGAAAGAAACACAGACTGAGCTGTGATTTCAATATTCTAAGATGAATATAGTAAGGCAAACAAAGCTAAATATCATAATTAAAATATTTGAGTGTAATTATATCAGTGTCTTGCTTCTTTGCATACACCATCAATTATTCTGTGAGGGTACTATTACATGGCTAATACGTGTAGAATACTAATTATTAAATATGTGAAATTCCCACTGACATTTTAACAAGCAGGTACGCTTGTATTCCATTTCATAAATGTTGCTACTTCTTCATAAATCTATTAATTACCGTGAAAGCTTCTGGTAGCTTGGGAAAATCTGGGACAAAGGAAATGAAAACTGGTGATGAATCAGGTTCAGCTAGACACAAGTTAATACAGTCAAGGAACAATTTATATCCAACATTTAATTTGGTGATGCAATTACCTCTTGATGGACATGTTTGTTCCCAAATTCATGGGTCCATAAAGTAATACTCAGTCAAATTCTTCCTCCTGAGAATAACTGCAAACATATGGTTGCATCCAGAAATGCAGTCATTGCTATAGATATCATGCAATTGAAAGAATATTTCCAGGATCTATGCCGTATATTTTTGCTTAACTTTGAGCGAGAGATATATATTTTTGTTGATGCAGAACCAACATATAAAATTGTGTTAATTTCAGATACAAAACATAATTTGAGATTTGCATACAGTGTGAATTTATCACCACAATAAGTCAATTTTCTGCATATTTTAGAAGTTTTTTTTTCAAATTGGCAATACTATATTACTTTCTCTGGACCCCATACTGCATGCTACATCCCTGTGGTCTATTTCAGAATGGAAATTTTTACCTCTTGATAATATTCACCCATTTCCTCCCTTTACCAACTTTCCATGTAGTAGCCAACAATCTCTTTTCTATACATATGAGTTTTGTTTGATATTTTTTAGCTTTTGAGATTCCACATATAAGCAAAATAATATAGCTTTTCCTTCTTTGTCTGTCACTTGGCATAATGCCCTCAAGGTCCATCCATGTTTTTGCAAATGTTTATGTATTTTTATATCTAAGTAGTGTTCCATTATTTTATATTTTTTATAACTTACATTCACAGATAATATGCAATCATGCAAAGGTATATATGCATATATTTGCATCTTTATATATTCATTTTTTGATGAACACTTAGGCCAGTGCCATATATTGGCTATTGGACTACTGTAAAAAGATATTGCAATGAACATGGTGTTTATATATCTTTCCAAATAAGTGTTTTTGCATTCTTTGAAGAAATAACCAGCAGTGGAATTGCTGGATCATATGGTAGTTCTATTTTTAATTTCTGAAGGAAACTGCATACTGTTTCCCATAGTGGCTGAACCAATGTACATTCTTCCCAGTGGTTCATGGAAGTTTGCTATTCTCCAAATCCTCGCCAATGCTTATTCTTTCTTCTTCTTTTTTTTTCTTTTTTAATGATAGATGTTCTGACAGTTGGGATGTGGTATTTCATTCTGTCACAGGTCTTCACTTCTCTGATGATTTGAGATGTTAAACATCTCTTCATGCTGCTGCTGACTACTTCTATCCTTTTTTGGAAAAAAAATCTATTTAGTTCTTGTTCACTCTTTTGAATTGGGGATAGATATGCTCTTCCGTACACTATGGTGTCCCAGTGTCACATGCAAAAAATAATGGCCTTGACCAGGAAAAACAGTGTGCTCACAAGTATGCCATCAAAAGAAATATCACTTATATGAGTAGATGGTGAGTGCTAACATTCTATGACTATATAAAATCTCATTACTAATTCAGATGCTTGTGCATAAATTGTAGACCTATAGAAATGTCCTCCAAAACAGTGTTAAATAAGATATTTAATTTTGTCAGTGTTATTTATCTTAAAATAGAATAAAATACAGAAAATAGAAAGACTGATATTCTTCATTTGGTTGTTAAAATTCTCTAGAATATTTAAAAATACCTCTTGGCTAGAGTCACAGACTCAAGTACTCTGCTCTAATTATTCCCTATTCAAAGGAAATAAGAGAATTTTATTGGATTTTATGTAGAGCCCTGCAACTACTGAATTAGAAATTTTGGCAGGCATTCCTAAGAGAGGCGAGAAATATAAATAGAACACATTCAACTTTTTGGAAGCCAAGTCCTTATAAGAGAAAAATATGTATTTACTGCTGTTGGGATCTAAATGCCTTTTTGATAAGATATAAGCTCTTTTTTGCAGCTAAACTTCTTTGTTCTTTTTAAAATAACGCCTCCTTCATTGTCAGTCAGCCAAAATGTGCCATCCTAGTAGAAATGGATGAGCCTTTGCTGATATCTCCATATTATACTAGTAATCTTCAGATTACTTCCACAAACATCTCAAATCATTTTAACAGATCAGTAATAAATACAGCTTGTTAAATTTATATATCATGCTTTCAAGATAATAAAGAGGTGAGTAAAATTTGTCAAATGTCAATCAAGTTTATTTGGAATATTATCAAATTATTTGAATAAATGAGAAGAGTGATGTCATCAAGTTGGTGGAGTCTGAGACTGAGCCCCCTGCAGAGATCAACAGCTATTTACAAACAAAAACTGTTCCTGGAGAGCTCAGTGAGTCAACAACAAAATTGAGGATAATTACACAAAAAGGGAAAGAAGAGCTTCATTTTGCCTCTATCAACCCACCCTCCAAGCTGGTGTTGTTTCATGCTAGGAGGGAACTCTCCAGCTAGAAATAACTCCCTTCACCAGCAAAGGGTATATGATTAGCTTCTCCACTTTTGGGGCAACAGATGAAGGGACTGCTTTGGTTTCACCCAATCCAGAAACATCAACCTTGAGACATATGGAGATGTCCCGGAACAAGGAAGGATAGCGGAGATAGCGGTGCCAGAACAGTCTTCATGACCTATGTACTGCATGGTCAGAATCAAAAATCAGACGACATGTGCAAAAACCATCCCTGGGGCTCACTTAAGGAAAATGCTAAATAGAGGCTAAATTGTTCACTGCCCACTCTCAATCTTTTCAGTTCTTCGGTAAGTCAGTATCACTTGTATATATCATGGCAGATAATATTATTTGGTTATCCAACAGCCATTTCTCCCCATCTTCCTTGTGAAAAACAAAACAAAAAGGGACACTTGCTATTTGCTTTCTCAGCTAGGTTTGCAAAATAGATTATGTATGATTCTAAGAATGGGTGGGTGATGGGTGGATGAGTGGATGGATAGATGGATAGATAAGTAGACTGATGGATCGATATATAGACACTATATAGATAGACAGGGGGATGGATGGATGATATTTACTTATGTGCATATATACATACTCATAAATAGATACAAATATATCTGTCTCTATATATAGTCTCATGGCTGTCTATATCTAGCTAACTAGTTAGCTCTCATCTGTTCTTCCTCTATAAAATCCCATCAATATGAAATATATTTATATCCCCTATAAAACAAGGTTATATGCTAGGTTTCTGAGAGAAAAGATCTACCCAGAATAAATCTGTTTGCTTATCACACAACGGTCTTTGGATTTAGAAATTAAAAATGGAGTTAAATGAAGAGACAGTATAATGAGATTCAGTGCAACACACTGAGAATGGCTGAAAAGAGGAACAGACTGATTAATTTGTTGACCTTCTAAAATATCCTCTGGCGATAGGACAATTAAGTCTTTAATTTTCTTCACTGTTAGTTGGGTATTCTGATGCCTGTATTTGGCATGTGTCTAAATTGAATAATCAAAGTTGTTGCACCTGTATGTACAGTGTTATTATAAATCATTCAATATGTGAATCCAACTTTTTCTGGAAAATCTAAGAAATACATAAATACATCAAAGCTAGTTCCCACCTTCAGAGACCTTCAACATGTATGGAATTAAGAGGGGTTTGTATGTCTCCTTTTTGACAAAGACTTTCTTACTTCTCCACAAATTTTCCTTCCCCTCTGATTCTGAAGGATCATGAGGATTCACCTAAAATATCAAAATTAATTCTTCCAGAAAGATTACAAACTGTATATAACTTAACTATAGATATAGCTTAACTATGAAGAATGCATTGAATTTGACTGTGGAAGAAAAGAAGGAGAAAGAAGAAAAGTAGGAAACGAAGAACATTGTATAAAATGTGAAGATCAACAAGCTAGGAATTTTGAGAAGTAAAACACATAATCTCGATTTGTTAACAGATTAAATAGTATATATTTGTCCAGATAAATGCATAACATTTTGGTGATAGTTGAAGGTATGTATACAAAATATAACCCATAAAAGACCACATTATCTGTATCTGAGTTTTGTGAACTATTTAGACATCATATTCATACTGGTCATCTATGTTCCTGGCTTTCCTTCCTTTCAAGAATATGGGAAGGTCTTTTTCATGTCTCTATGAAGTTCAAAATAGCTGTATGATTACCCACAATGTATTAATATCTATCCCGCACTCCCAAAATCTCAAAGCTACTTTGACTCTGCTGTTTCTATATCTTCCCAAATTTACAGATAAAATATTCATCTTGGAACATAATGAAAATGTGGACTAATATTTTGACTGATCTTTAAATAATGTAAATGTGAATGCATTTCTGTCTAAAATAAAACCAACAATATAAACAAAACCAAAAACAAAATGCCTGTCCTTTCACCCTATGTACACTCCAATGACTGATTCCCCTTTTATGTCAATGATCCAACATAGTCAATATGAATGATGGCGTATTGTTCAGTTTTATACTTCATTTCACTGAAGCTACTGTCATCTAGGGTCTAGGTATCGGTTTGACCAAGACTTCAACATGATGTATTACGTTGTATTGCTCATTTAATATTTTCTAATATAAGCATTTATTATATTTATGTCTATGTTTTTTTTAATTTAGCTATGCATTTGATATTGTTCATTTTCCCATGTCTTTTCCAATGTATGTCAAACTTGGCCAATTCAAAATTGATCAGGTAGTTAAGAGTTGTTGACTTGTCTAATGAGCTAGAATAACAAAAATTGGTAGTATTGACCTATTAATAAATAATTTGTGGTAAATAACCCAAATTTTGACTTGATATATCCAAAAATTGACTGCTGTCTGTAGATAAAGCTGCCTATCATAAGACCCTCTCAGAGAATAAACTAAATTGGAATCATTTCCATTCCTGATTGCTTTATTATATAAGCCAATGCCTTAAATTTTCAGATTCGAAACATAGTCTACTCTGAAAGATGACTCACATTATTCAGAATACAATTACCCTACAATTTTAACAATTTCATAATATGCTAATGTCTGGAGATAAAGAAAAATAAGAATTAAATTACTGCAGTAAGTTCACAGTAGACATTTCTCAAGAAAGTGTTTAATACAGAGGTCTTGGGATATCTTTACCTTTTTTTTGCAGAAAAAGACTGCTGATTCCTAAATCTATGCTAAACATAATGTTTCTCAAAATGAAGACCAAATAAAGATATTTTGAACAAAACAAATATAGAGAGACTGATATTAAGGGAACTTCTCAAAAATAAAAATCTACAAAGTTTATGAGACTTAAGGGAAAAGTTCCTAATGAAAAGATTAAACTGCCCTTTCCGTTTATGTGTTTCTACCTTTGTTTATTTTCTTAGTCATCTTAATCTTACAGTGCTTTCTAACTGGAAATTTTTAGTCATTTGAATTTACAATTAGTAAAAGGGTCAAATCGGCACATTCTGTTGACCTAACTTTTTGTTTTCTATTTATGCTGATTATTCTTCACTTCCTCTGTGCTGTTTCCTTTTGGGGTAGATTCCTTTATAAATTACTTTCACTTTAGTCATTTGAAAGTATTATATGTCTACTTTTATATATTTTCACTAAAATATATATGGTTGACCTAATATATTTTAACAATTTAAAGAAATTAATATCAAATGTATTGATAAATAAAAGTAGTATACATTTATGCAGAGAATTTTAATTGTCAGGAATCATTCTTCATATACGAACTCATATAAGCATCATCACACATATATTTCTCAAAATTTCTCTTCCTAATATTTTGTACTCTACTTGAGTGATTTTAATATTCAAGGAGTGAATATCAGAGAGCAAAGTACTGATTGTAAAAGTATTGGTTTCCATAAGTATGCACAGTTTGTTAGGAAGGCATTAAGTTACTTATTTTATGACAGGACCTTATAAAATTCAAGAAAGAAAAAATAGTAAAGGTTATCTTTTAAAAACATTGGGAGACTGTGAGAGAAAAGATGACTCAGTAAGCTAAAACTCTAGTTGAGAAAGGGCCAGAGGGGAACTGAGATGGATGGTTGACCATTTGCAACCCTAGGGACATGGGCTTAGTGTGAGCTTATCTGAGGTGAGTGTTTGCCGTAAGTTGAAAAACACTACTATGCTCTCACAGGAAGAGGAGACATTTTTGATGACCCTGGAGGCTGGTGTGATTCAATGTGAGCTAGAAAGAAAAAAACATATCAGCTCGATTTTTGTCATGGGACATTTACCAAGTGATGGCAGTGGATAAGGTCAGGAAAGGAATGAGGAGACTAGGGAAGTAGAGTATAATCTGTTCTAGTCCTGTGATATTTAAGAGGTGAGGTACTGATAGATGAAGAATTGGCAACAAAAACATAGCAGGTCTCAAATTTGGGGCACTCAAAACTATCTAGACGTGAAATGTATACATACGCATTCATATATATATGTGTGTGCACGTGTGTGTGTGTATATATATATATATATATATATATATATAATTAATTTGTCGTCCAATCTCAACCCAGCTGAACCTCTGTTCCTTCTCTTGCAGGTGTGCCAGGAACTCAGAAGAGCTGGGAGATGGGGTTGAGGTGTTGGGTTCCTGAATAAATTATTAAACCAACAAGACAAAATGAACTTGTTCACTCACTTTCTGTGAAGCTAGAAGCAAGAAACTAAAGCTGAAGCATGCATGGACTCCCCCTGTTCTATTTCCCTGCAAGAAAAGGTGCAGGAGTGAGGGCGGGTGAGTTGGTGGAGACTCGAGTGTGGACTTCCAGCTGATGGAGCTCTGAATGACAGACCGTTTTCCTGCCTCTGTGGCTGGAAAAGAAGGGTTTGAGTCAAGTGTGGAAGTGTATTCAAGGTGTCCCTCCTCTTTCCCTGCAAGGAGGTCTCAGCAGTCTCCTGAAGAGGATCTCTGTCCAATGTCCCAGATAAAACCTAGAAGTGGAAATATCAAGGCCAGGAATGAAGGTATGGACAGCATGACTGAACAAAGAGGCCAAGTCCCTAAGGGAAGACTTTCCAGAGATCACAGTGTGTTTTGTGGTGTCCAGGTCTGATGTGGGCAGCTTGTCCTGAAGATCAATCCCATAAAGCCTTTCCAGCTGCTTGTGATGATCAGGCTGAATCATCACAGACATGTTTTTAAACCAGAAGCTGGACTCAGACTTAAGAGAGAGAGAGAACATAAATAAAATCTAAGGAAAAGTGACTGTGTCTTAAGATTTTTGCCCATTTCCAGAATACATAATGAAAAAAAAAAAAACCCACTTTCACACAAAAACGTGATAATGATCAAGAGAAAACTTTTTAAAAATATGCAAATATGTAGATGATGGCATTGGTAAGAATGGATCAAGATATGAGGTACAGACTTACAATGAACTATTACTCAGTATTTAAAAAAGACTTCTTTATGGACAAACCACTGTCTTTATGTGGATACACCAGAAGGTTATTACCTTAAGAGAAATCATCCATTTACAGAAGGATAACTACTGAATGGGTCCCCTTACATGAGTTATCCAAACAGTCAAGCTCAGTAAGTACAGAATAACAGTGGTCATCAGGGTCTACGGGGAGGGAGAAATGGGGAGATGTTATTTAATGGATATACAGTTTCTGTTATAGAAGGCAACCGCATTCTAGAGATCTCTTGTACAACTCTGTGCCCAGTTGACAATATAGAATCATGCACTTTGAAATTTATTGAGCAGGGTGATCTCATGCTGAGGGTTCACACACACACTTACACAGTTATTAACACTAACATTCTCTTGCTTTACTCTCCAAACTCAATAGCAGTTCATGACTCATTCTCTTTCAACATAAATTCTGAAATTCCGTTATACAATGATTCAGTCTGAATGTCTACAGACTGAAAATGTAGTGCAAGAAATCCCCAATGAGAGGAAAGACAGGCATGAGATGTTTTTATGTAAATGGCATATGTCATAAAAGTGTGAAGATTTCCACTTGTGTAATCAGCTTTTGAACAAACTAGCTTCAGTTGGATGGCATTTGGGAATCCCTCTAAAGCTTACTTTAATACAAACCATCAGAACAACAATTAAGGAAATAAATGCGCCCTGAGTCTCACAGAAATTAACTACAAGACAAAGGGAGAATGAAACACTTTAAAAAGAAAATGAAATGGAGTATTTTCTCACACTGTGATGTGACTCGATATGATAACAATGCTGTATGTAATGACTGTCAAATGAGCTCAGAGATGCATGATACAAACGAACACAGAACACACAAAGAGGCTCTCTTGCATATGCAATTTTACTAGGGAATGTGCCATGTGAGATTGCAGGAATTTTTAAGGTAAAATCAACTTGTGTTATATCACTCACATTGCCATTCGATAAGTTTGACGCTATACAGAGGGACAGAGATATGTAATTTCAATGACTTAAAATATGTATGAAATAATCATAAATTTTAAGAGGCAAGAAGTTATGATAAGTACTTTAAAAATATAATTGACATTATTTCTTAAAAATTAAAATGTTGGGTTCTAGTTGGTTATATATAATCACAATTTTATTATATGTTCTTGCTTAATATTAGTTTGAGTGAAAAACACTGAGAAATAATCAAATTTTTGAGCTGAAAAGAAGCACAGTAGAATTATATTTGTTTAGTATTTCTCATTAACTGTTCTGATTTTCTTGGAGATTTTATTCTTCCTCTGTATAATCTTTCTGAAAACTCTAAAAGATGCTTCATCAAAGTAGGATGGCTTTGGGTAATGAGATGGAAGAAAGAAATTTTGATGTCCCTCTAAGAAGATATAAATTCGGCCAAACACAGATTAAAAAAATCCTAAATTAGTCTAATTTGTTCATTTTTAGATGAGGAATGTACAACGAGGTAAATTCAACAAGTTTGAAGGAGTGATTAGAGTAACATTGACTCATAATGTTAAGATATTTTCTTCAGTAATCATAGATCATCAAATTATCATAGAATGTGATCCAGTTAGTCATAAATAGTTGAGTTTATCTGACTACCGACATAAAGCAAATTAATGAGACATAATAAAGCATCAGTAATAATTATGATAACTGCAGTATGGGAGCTCTCCCATTCTCTCTAACAAGGACTGTGGAGGTGGATAAAGTCAGTTATAGAAGGCTAACTCCTTGTGGTTCGTTTCAGCCTCCGCCCAGCACATCATCTGGTTTGTAGCCTACACAACAGCCACAAAGACAGGAGAACAGCAAATACCCAGAGACGACCCATGCTGTTTCTTGAGATTCTTTCTATACTTTAGCTCGCAATAATTGTTTCTAATTTCCTGTAACCTGACACTGCAGCTAGATTCGTAACTTTCTACACCAGCAATATATGGTCTCCTCTTTGTATTCGACTTCATAAAATGACAGTACTAACTAGGCTGCAGATTTGGACCTGATGGTTCTTACCTAACTAACTGCCTCCAGTGCGCCTCTGTAAGTAAACTCAGGTCTCTGCTACTAGACCTCCAGTCGCCTTCTTCAGTTTTGGAGCTCAGTACACACAGACCCATAGAAATTTGTGTCTCTCACATGGCAGTTGGGATGAAGGGATCTCTGAACAAAACTCTATGAGAGGTATGCTCTGGTGAAGTAGTGGTTAGGTTCATTACCTCTGGCTGAGAAAGCAGCCCACATACGTCCTATGGACCTGGGATCACGTCCTTGGGCTGGAGGAAACAACCAAGAACTACAACTAAATGCAAATAAATAAATGTTTCTTTCTTCTCTCTCTTCCCGCCTGCCTGCCTGCTCACCTTCATTCTTGCTTGTACCTTGGTTTAAAAAACAAACAAACACAAAACAACAACAAAAACTTTATGGTCCTCCCCAGATCTATGTGCTAGAAGCTCTCACTAGAAGAAAAATGATCATGGGGTGTCTTTGTGGGATGTACCTGATCTGCCACCATTTCTTAATTAATTCAGAACCTGAACTTATGGATTATGCAATATTACTAACTAGAGAGTGGACACTATTCTTTTTTTATTTTTATTATTATTGAAGGGATTGTGTTTTGACATTAATTTGTTTTGAGGCATATGTAATAATATTTTTACATTTATTTACAACACAGTAGTTTTACCGATACCTCCCCTTTATTTTTCTTCCTTCATCCATTTCACCCACCACTACCCCAACAATTTGGTACCCTTTGATTTGCCCTTTTTCTCCCACCAAGAATCCATAGTTGTTTGGAATAATGTTTCTCTCTCTCTATCTCCCCCACCCTCCACTTTCAGCTTTTAGTATTGTTTAACTTAACGACATTCATTTGTTTTCTATCATTTTACACATCATATGAATGTCATCATATGATGATATGATGTCTGACCATCTCCTTCTGGCTTATCTTGCTAAGCATAATTCTCTCCAAGTGCATCCATGTTGTTGCAAATGGCTGGAACTCTCTTTTTGATGTCTGTGTAGTATTCCATTGTGTATATTTGCCACATCTTCTTTATACACTCCCCTATTGATGGACATTTAAATAGCTTCCAGCTCTTAGCTACTGGAATTGTGCTGCGATGACCATAGGGGTATATAAATCTCTTCAGATAGACATAGTTGTGTTTTTAGGGTAAATGCCAGTGGGGGAATAACTGGATCATATGGAATTTCCATTCTCAACTCTCTGAGGACTCTTCATACTGTCTTCTGAAATGGTTGCACCACTTTGCATCCCCACCAATGGTAAATCAGAGTTCCTTTTTCTCACATCCTCTCAGTACGTTTCCTTTTTTTTTTTTTTTTTTTTTTTTGGATAGTAGTCATTCTTAATGGTGTGAGGTGATAGCTCACTGTCACTTTGATTTGCAGTTCCCTGATGACAAGAGATACAGCATCTTTTCAAGAACTTATTGGCCATTTGTATGTCTTCCTTGGAGAGTATCTATTAAGGGCATCAGCTCATATTTTGGTTGGATTGCTCGTATTTTTATCATTCAATTTTATGAGTTCTTTGTATATTTTAGATATCAACTCCTTATCTGAGATGTGAAAGGCAAATATCCTTTCCCATTCAGTTGGAGGCCTTTTTGTTTTTACGCGAGTTTCTTTTGTTGAGTAGTCACTATTCTAATAAACAGTATAAGTAATGAAATGTCACAGTCATTCTAGGCCAAAGATTTTTTTTGTAGATGATCAATTTCTCCCACATAAATTACTCAGAAAGGACTACATGTGTTCAGTTAAAAACTAAAAATCATGCTATGGTGCGAAAATGCACAGTTCGGCAAATCTGCCTCTGATGGCTTTAACAAAATAATTTCCCTAAACTTGGCATATACCAGTATCTTTTGAAGCTTAATACAGCTTGAAATTAAGATATGTGACACATCTAGGTCTAGTTTCACAATTTAACTCTTTGCATTTTCATAAATATCAGTTATGCTACATTACTTGCTTAATAGCCTTTTAAAACTTAATTTTATCACATGAATTTTCAATATGTAAATCTGTTATGATCAACTGCATTTTTTATTTTGTGTTTATTTCTTCTAGGACTTACTTCCAAAACTCTCATGTTTATGCTATACTAAAGTAAGACAGCCTTTGCTGGCACACCATTATGTACAATGAAATTAGTGTATTAGTTTAGTTTTATCTCCAGAGGTGAAAATTCCCTTCACAGTTTCTTGCTTCCAGCTGAACTAAAAATACAGAGTGAGGTAAAAATAAAAAGACTTGGTATTCACAGTGAGACTCAATTCTTACATCTTTCCTAAGTCAAAAATGAAATTGCTCCATTTTCATATTTTGCACAATAATTTCTTAATTATGTGTACAGGCTGTGTATCTGGGATAATAGACTTTGATTAATAAAAATTTTCAGTTGGCCCTTTTGGATAATTCCCATATGTTTTATCATTTTAAATGTAGTCAACATGGTAAACTCATTGGGAAGATTAACAGATCATTAAGTATTTGGTTTGTCAGATAACAAGAAACCAACTTACAAAACAAATAAAAGTGTTCAAAAACGTAGGTACTTATATTTCTTTCTCATAAAAATCTTGAGCTTGACACTTCACGGCTCTGCCCCCAGAAATTCTCAGGTTTTCAGGATTTTGTTGTTCAAATGTCCACATCCAAGTTGGTCTCCATCCTTGAAGTCAACTCTTGTGTCTCATAGATGTCTCAGGTTCAGTTACCTTAATCATATTCCCGCCAGCAGTTAAAAAGAGACATGGCCACAGTTCTCATAAAAATTGCCTACTAAGCAATGCACCTCAGTATTTTTCATGTAAATCTATATACAATAACTGAATTTTGCCAAAAATAACTGCTTTCATCTAACCTATCATAGAACTATTGTCATTTGATAAATATTAACACATCACTGTTTTAATAATTCATATTCTTTTGTTGTATGGTCATCTGTCGTTTGATTACAAATATTACTTATAGGTTATTTTCATGCATTGCTTTTATAAAAATTCCACATCGCTTAAGGAGTTAGATTTGCCCAGGATTAAAATTTTGCTCCCAAGATCTTGGTTGCCAACATCCTAAAGTGTTTTGTTGTGCAAAAATGGAATTCAGAAGACGTTACAGAAATAAATAAAGCAATGAAACAACTTTTCAGGGAACCAGGAGTCTTAAGTGATGACAAGTCTCCTTACAAAAATTCATATATTCCATTTAATGAAGAAGGGGATGATATTGCCCTAAGAATAAATCTAGTCAAGCACTGCATTTATTATTAATATATAATTTTAATTATTCAATGTTATGATTGTAATTTCTGGTATTTTACACATTGCTATTGATTTGTCCTCATTAATTACTAGTCTGAAATATACCAGTGCAATATGTTTCTGTAATTTTTACTGGATTTTATCTTGATACTTTTATACAATATAAAATGCTTTTTACAACATATCAAAAATACTAAAAATCTCAGATATAGTTATCTGATATTATTTCACAAAATGGTTACAAACTTATTTGAAATCAAGAAAACTGTTTCCTTTATAACCAGTAAACAAGGTAATTTCTAAAAGGATTCAATATCCTCACCTTTTGTTTTTTAAAAAGCAGGTTATATTTATTTTAAATTAGGAGAATAATTCCATTGCCATTCCATTTTGTTTACTAGTTTATAAGTTGTATCATAGAAAATGTTCTATGTCATATTCAGAGGTTGCAATTCTTTTGCCATTTATAACTTGCCATTAGTCTTTTAATATATCATTCTTTGAAATGTATTTCTGTGTATTTGATGAACATTTCCTGTAACGATTCATTTTCACTTGAATATGAGTCATCTTTCCTGTGAACTTCTAACATGACTCACCTTAGACTGGCTTTGAGAGGGAGGTGGAGTAAGTAAAGCTTATCTACATTTTCTTAGATATATTTGTTTATTCATTTCAACGCATCTCAGTGGTGTCATTTTAAGAACACCTCCTTTGAGTGGAGATAAACAATTCATATAAAAAAGTCATTTTCAGGAAATTAGTGCTTGGTCTCTATTTTTTCCTAAGTCTTTTTAAAAAGAGAAGAAGTAAAAAGCAAAATACATTCAAGATTGTGTTTGCCTTTTCACACTATGGATGAAATTCAAAGTATAGTCAAGAGATCTGACAGTTAATACATAATTTGCAGGAGGAGCAAAGAGTGTACTACAAGAGGAAACTATAATATGCATGAATGATGAGTTCCTTTGTTGCTTTTTAAAAATTTTAACAGTTTTTGTGGTAACTTTAAACTATAAGATAATGTAGATTCAAATATGCAATTTTCCCATTCCTCAAATATATGCCAAAATACCCTGCCCAAACGAAATTACCAAAAGTTTTTCACCACTGTCCATTGGACCCACTACCACTTACCTCCACCCAACCCTTTCCCATTGGTAAACTCAGTTCTATTGCTGATGTCCAATGGTTGGTGTTGTTTAGTCTGTTCTGTTGCTTTGTTTCTCTATATTTCACATATGAGTGAGATCATCAGTATTTGTCTTTCTCTTTCTCACTTATTTCATTAGCATAATCTTCTTTAGTTTCATCGTTGTTGTAAATGACGGGATTTTTAAGGGCTATTTAGCATTTCATTTTGTATATGGACTTCATCTTTACTCATTCAGGGGCACTTAGGTAGTTTTCAATTCTTGGCTATTATAACTAATGCTGCAATAAATGTGAAGATACATGTATCTCTGCAAATTAGTATTTCTATATCCTTTAGGTCCATGCCCAGAAGTGGGATGATGGGGTCATATCAGATTTCCAATCTCAATTGTTTGAGATTTACTGCCAACAGTGTAAAAGTGTTCCCTTTTATCCCCATCCTAGCCAACTTTGTTGTATTTCAGACTTTTTAATAATAGCCAATCTCACAGGTATAAGGTGATATGACATTGTTTTGATATCCATCTGAATTTCCTCATTGGAAAAAATGTCTATCCAATTCTGATCATTTTTACATGGGTTGTTTGCTTTTCTGTTGTTTAGTGTTTTGAATTCTTTGCATGTTTTAAAACTAAGACCTTGTCAGGTGTAAGATAGGTAAATACCTTCTCCCAGTCAGAAAATTGTCTTTTTCTTTTGATGACGGTTCCTTTCTATATGCAGAAGTGTTTTAGCTTGATGTTCATTTTGTTTGTTTTTATTTTAGTTTCCTTTACTACCAAAATTGATTTCCCAAAGACCTCTCTAAGACTAATGTCATGGAATGACTTGCCTATATTATCTTCTAAGTATTTTGGGATTTCCAGGGTTACATTCAAATATTTAATCCGTTTTGAATTAATTTTTTTCATATGATGTTAGAGAGTGGTCTAGATTCATTCTTTTGCTAGTGGCTGTCCAATTATCCCAACACCATTTATCAAAGAGATGTCCTTTCTCCATCATATGCTCTTGATTTGATTGTTATAGATGAATTGACTCTCTCTATATAGATAGAGAAATATAGATACAGATATGTATATGTATTTCAAATTATTCAGTTCTATTATACTGATCTGTGTCTCTGTTTTCATTCTTGTGCCATACAATTTTGATCACTATCACTTTGTAGTATAGCTTACTTGAGTGTGATATCTCCAGTTTTATTCTTTTTTTCTCATAATTGCCTTGAATATGTGTGTCTTTTGCTATTCCATAAAAAATTATTTTTTGTTGTTCTATTTGCCTGAATATGTCAGTGGAATATTGGTCAGGATTGTATAAAACCTGTATATTGCTTTAAGTGAGATCTCCTCTGTCATGAAAACAGAATATCTTTCAGTCTCCTTTTATCTTCCTCTTCTTTCTTTAAGAAAGTCTTACATTTTTTATTGTAAAGGTCTTTCACCTTCTTTATTAAGTATATTCAAAGGTACTTGTTTTTTCCTTCTATCTGAATGGGATAGTTTTCTTGATTTGATTCTCTTCTATGATAGAATTTGATAGAATATTGTTTTCATATAAAATACAACAGATTTTTGTGTTTTGATTTTGTAGTCCTCCATTTTACTGTATTCAATGATCAATTCTAGCAAGTTGATTGATTTTGTTGTGTGAGATTTGATGAGATTCAAACATTATTTTTACTCATCCCATGTTAGTATAGTGGTAAGTCACTAAGAAAGAGAGAATGCATAGCTGACTGCAATGAGTATGCAGGACCCTTTTTGAAGATGAAGATTGTCATTTCCAGAAGCAGAATAAACATTGCTGTATAAGGTGCCCAAAATACAAAAGTGATAATAGAAGTGGCAGAAGGGAAATTGTTCAGTGATAATGTGGAGTATAAATACAATACTTGAACATCATGGAAAAAGTGGGAACCAGTAATGTATTACAAATGTGAATATGTTATCAGGGCACAGGGATTTCAAAGAGTCACTCCTTGAGAAGATATAATTGCCTATTACATTGCTAGTACAATGTGGTTTAGGATATGCTACACTGTATTCAACCTGCACTGGCAGATGGATTCCCACCCCAAATTTGGCTTGAATTTTGAGGCTGAAAGATATCCTTCTTTCTCTGAGCCTAGTGTGGAAGGCAAAGGGGAGAGGGAAGAATGCAACCTAAAACAATGAACAGTCAAACTTCAATAAAAGAAGAATCTTCATGCTGAAATCTGAAAAAAAAATCTCAGTGGATGTTTGAGAAGAACTCAGCATTGAGTGAAATGAAAAATAGAACCATAAGTGATTCTCGAATCTAGAAGAATCACAGCAAAGTTGACAGCATCAATGCCTGAATTTATTTCCCACACTTGTATTATGAACATGAACTTTGCTAATGGTCGTTGTGAATTGACCAAATAAAAGGAAAACCCAATGACTAGCTCATGTATGTTTATGCATGAATGTGTGTATGTGTGTATATAATACATACATATATGTAAAATCATAATTACCATGTTATTGGGGCTATATGAAAGATTAGAACAATTTATTTAATGAATGGTGTTGAGATCCTTTGAAAGAAAATGCATCTTTACTTTTCTCCTTAAACTACAAGATATTTCAGAGGCATTTTAATTTCTATTAAATTTATGAAACTACTAACATTTTTGCAGCAGGATTTTTAGATGTTAAGTGCAGAAATAGTTTGTAATTAAATAAACAGGGCTACCCCTTGGTATTGCTGCTTCTTTATTTCTTTTCTCATTATTCAGTCTGTAAGAGAGAATGAGAGCCTCACTAGAAATGTTGAAATGGAGTCCTGGAAGGAGCTGTGTTCCTAGAATCTTTATGGAAGAAGACTATCACACAAGTTTACTCTTTTGTTTTTTATGAAGAGAAAATTAAACTCTTATATCATTACTTGATTGATAAGCTTCACACAGGATAAAGGATACAAAGATATATTCACAACAAATACACAATGGAAGAAATATAAAATATTGCAAAATAATTTTATTTTCAATTTTTCTGGATGAGTATATATACATAACATAAAAAGATAATTGAAATATTAAATTATTAGATATGTTCATATCTATAAAATTTGTAGATCAGATCATTATATTGTAAGATATTAGTATTTTAGTATATACATGATTCCATTTTAATAAAATATATGTGATACATTATAGTAATTAGAGCAACAAATTTAATACTACTTAGATCAAATGTTGTGTTGACCAATTTGCAAGGATTAAGTATTTCTACAGGTTATGAATTTTTTGCAAGGAAGACTGGAATAGCTTAGAATCAATTTGACAATAGAATCAAAATGAAATGATGTGATTCCTAAAGAATCTAATAAATGTCAAAAATGTGAAAACATGGCTCCATCTAATCTGGAAATATAGTCATAAGCAGAAATCCACCTAGATAAATATATGCAATTCATTATAAGATAAAATTCCAAGATAATTTATAAAATGACTATAGTTGATGATACTGTATTGTATTAATGAAAGTTGCTAAAGGAGAGAATTTGAATGCTATAAAAAAGAGGAGATAAATAAGTGATGTAAATAAATGTGTTAACTCAAGAGATTTTATAGTGTGTATCAAAATATCAAATCATTACCTTGTATGCTTTAATGACTTTGAATTGTATTTGTCAATGATATTTCAATAAATCTGAAAAAAATTCAACCATATAAAGGATAATATCTGTTCATCGAAATATAGATGTAGTATGAAGTATAAAAGCTTTCATACTAAAACTGGAAGAGTGAAAACACATAGATTTGGTTCGTTATGAAGGGGGAGTAAGAAGGTAAGTTCAATTCCATCATGATGTCTGTGTTGCAACAAACATTTCTGTGGACCAGAGCATGGAGTCAGCATAGCTAATACTATTCTCTGAATGTGCTGATTTAATTGATTTCCATATTAATTATTGTAAGCAATTTCTTTTGAATTAAGGGCATGATGATTCATCCTCATTACTATATATCGAGAAATCATTATTCCTAAAAATTAATAAAATGAGATTTTTTACCATATATTTTAAATGCCAAATAATTTTCTTAAAAGAATAATAATATTTTATATTTCAGAATACAAAATAATCGAATTGTCATTTGAAATTTTTTCTTATAGTAAAAATATACTCTTTCACCCTTTAGAAAGCATATTTCAATCAAAATTTTACATTGAAGTTTAGTGTTTATTTAAATATGTATGCTTTTGTAAAATAAATCTGATTTCTGGGTAAATGTGAATTGTGCTACTGTTCATATTGCATTATTTAGATAATGAATCTTTCAGTAATTAGAATGTAATGAACCTGCAACTGGATAACGTCTTAGATATATATGGAATTCCTGTCCCTAAAAATCCACTAAAGATAGACATATATGTATATGTTTATATATACAGATTCATAAACATATGCATATATGAAGATATGCATGCATTATATATAATATTAGTTTTAAAATATTGGGAAAATATTGTAAAGAACTCTAAGAGCTATACACTCTGGAGAGGAGAAAACAACTCTGAAGTAGTGAGAATAAAAACATGCAGATTCTAAAAAGAAGTGGAAATTTGCAAAAACAGACTGGCAGAGGTGTGTATCTTGTTTTTAGCAGTTTTTAGTCTAAGGCACACAGCCTTTCTCTCCACATGCTGCAGTTAAAATTCTGACAGAATTTCCGCAATCATACAAATTTTAAGAAGCAGAGCCGAGAGTTGGGGACCCTCACAGATGCTGTAAAGGGAGTGGCAGCATCCCAGAAAAGTCAACATTGGAGACAGGGAGTGATATATTTTTTGTATAAACTGCGTCACAATCTGACATTCTCTTAACTGTTCCTGGGTAGTTTATGCATGGAACACCGGGTAGGACAAATTCATTAACCTGTTATTAAAATTGTGGACCACAATACCGCACTCCAAGTTTAAATTCAATCTTTTTATTAGTGTTAAAATATGCAAACACATGAGATTAGCCAAATTATTTTGTGAATATTCACAGAATACAAAGAGCTCATTACATAACATTCCCAATTAAAAGGAAATTCAAAATTTTCACATCAGAAGCAGGGAACTTATTCTTGACAAAATAGACAGCAGATATCAATAATGAAAAATAGCCCCATATGCTGGAATTTTCACAATAAGATTTTTTACACATGTAGTTTTAACTATACTCGATATTTTAAGGGAAATTATACTTACCATGAATAAATATCAACGGATAAATAAAAGCATATTCCAGAAGTGAAATATATCAGACAAGTTTGCTTGTATTATTGTGATACACAATGGGGGTTGTATTCATTTTATAGTGTTCTTATGCAAAGGACTGCACACTGAGTGAGAACAGAAGGTCGTTGTCTCACCATTCTGGAGTCTAGAAGTTCAAGATCAAAGTGCTGTAGATACTCTATTCCTTCTACAGATGGTAAGGAAAAATCTACTCTGTGGCTTCTGAATGTTATTTCTACCTCTACCCTCATTTTCACAGAACATTCTACCTGGGCATATGTCGGTGTGGAACATCCACTTTCCTGTAAGGACACCAGCCATATTGGAAGAGAGGATACTCTAATGGCCTCATTTTAACAAGCTAATTATATGTGTGATGACCTTATTTCTAGGTAAGTTCACATTCTTAGGAGACAGGGGTTGCAACTTCAAAATAAAAAATGGGGGGGGAATATTCAATCTAAAAAATTCATGAGGAAACCTGTTATATATAGAAATTGCTTTGCAAAGATGCAAACTTTAAATATGTTATCATATAATTTTCCTTCAATACAATTAATTTAAAGAGTCAATAACATAAAAATAGATAAATGAAAATTGATCTGAAAGACAAAATAATGCAAAATTCAACTTTAAATTTCTAAATTTATTTTATTTTTATATTAACTAGGAATTATATCTTTTCTGCTCTAAACTTTCACTTTTTATAAATCTTAGAATCAGTGTAACTTGTTCCATAGAAAGAAAGTCTTTTGTCAGTGTTAGTGTGATTGCATTCCTTTTACAGATTATTTTGGTCAATATTGACTCTACAATCATTGATTATGGCATAGCTCTCTTCTTAGAGAAACCTAAATATTGCTGTCTTTCTAATGTAGCTTACAGTCTATAGTATGATATTTGATACTTAAATAAATATGTGAGATTTGAATCTTTAAGTGGTGAAATTATACACATCAAGACTAATAGGGCACTTACTTCACTAAAACATTTTCCCCTCGAAGGAAGAGATTTCATTCCTCAATGACCTGCCTCATGTTATCTTTCCAAACTAAGATATGAAAGTGTTATATTTTCTAGTTCTTTGTTACTTAAGATAATGAGAAAATGAATCCAGTGTACAAATCCTCTTTCACATTTTGATTTATTCTCCCTTTGCAGGGATAATCCTTGATAACCTTCTTCGTTAACTTGACTTGCAATTAACACTCCATGTTATAGCCCTGGCATCTAGAAAAATCATGATGACTTCCTTATGGGCTTTGAAAATAAGAGCAATTAAAAGTTAGAATTGTGTAAGAAAATTCAGCAAGTTTCTGTATTGTTCCATGGTAAGTACTTTAAAATATTTCTACATAAAATATCCAATTATTTCTCCAAATGAACATTTGGTTGGTGTTTTTTTTAACTGATGCTCTCTGAAGACAAACTTGTCTTCCTGAGTCAGAGGGTTAGTATGTGTGAAAGCATGTGACTTATATGAGCCTAATGATGTCCTTGACACAAGGAGATGATCAGAATTAGATGTCTTATTTGATGGAGGGCAGTGTGTTGAAATGTATCTAAGAAATGGGGAAGGTATATATAGGAAATTACTTTATGTGTAGAATAATTACTAGAATAAAAACAAATTAAAAAAAGAGATAGATGTCTTATCAGATATGGACTAAGATGAGTAGATATTACCTTATATTCAAAACAGCCTAATGAAGACATTTAATGCAGTTTTAGTCTTGTAGTGTAGTTGAGTAGTTGAATAGTGTTTCATGATTTTATGTCTTTCAGATAATTTTCCTTTTTGGTTTGAAGGAGAAACAAACATAGCTTGGGGATTTTTTTGATGTTTTATTACTATATTCCTCTAAATGATTTTAATATTACCATATTTATATTCACATCTATTATATATGTTTTCTTGAATAATGCATTTTACAATACAGAAACTTGCTGAATATTGTCTTGTTACTGTCATTTTATCAACTTTGGAGAAATTACTATTGCAAACTCTATAAGAAGAAAACCTCTTCCCTTCATATTCTCTTTCATACTGATATGCTAGGTATGAGTTGCTCCCAGAAAGATTTAATGTGACTCATTGGGCAGTGTCTTTTTCTCTGATTTTTAGAAGCGATGACACAAGTACCAAGGATGAAACTTTCCAAATTAAAGTTGAAGTATCCTCAATAATTGTTTTGAAATCATTGATTTTAAAAAAGTATTCAAGTTACATACCAGCAGATATGATACAGAGGAAAATTCTGCTGCCATTAATTTAAGCACTGATTATCAAAGAAAACTCACACATAAAGATGCACTCTGTAATCCTCTCTCCAATGTACACTAAGACAACTCCGTACTCTCCTCACAGAGAAGCAATATAGAATGTTTCTGTGGAATATTTGACTTAAACATCTCCAAAACATTGAAATACTAGAAAAGTGGTATTTCTATTGTTTGAGATATTATTTGCAAAGTATCAAATACATAAATCTTAAGGGCACAACTCAATGAATTTTTACACCCACGTAGCAACTACTCAGAACAAACTGGAACAGGAATGTGTGACTTGCATATTGTTCTCTTCATAGTGTTTAGAGATTTCTCCTTGTTCTTGCATAATTCATTTTACATTGCTCTGAGGTAATCAGAAGAATGCTGATTTGTTGTTTTACAATATTCTACTGTATAAAGAAACCATGTTTACTTTTCATTCTACTTTTCTAGGATATTGAGGCTGTACTTAACTTTATCATCAATAAAACTATTATGAACATTTTTTAGATGTGTGCACACATTTTAGTGCAGACTTCAGTGAGATTTCTAGGTGATAACATACATGGGGTACTTAAATAGAAAGAGAATATTTTTCCCAAGGTGTTTTAACAATATAATAGTCAGGCGCACAATGTGCGAAATTTATGCTTGCCACACATTCCCTGAAAATTTGGCAAAATTAGTCAAAATTTTACAGTTTATACAAAATGGAACAGATTTATTTCAAAAAGTAGTTATTAAATTAGAAGAATGTATACAAATATGTACCTACAAACATAAATCAGTAAAATGAATGTTTTTGTCACTACAAAAGGATACTTATATCCCCATATGATCCAGAATTTCACTTCTGGGTTTTATACCCCCAAATTTCATAGCAGGGTTTTGATGAGGCATCTGTGCATCCATGTTAATAGCATTATTTACAATAAGTAAAAGGTAAAGGCAGTCCAAGTGTCCATGGACAGGTGAATGGAAACAACAACTGTGGCATAAAAATACAATGAATTATTATTCAGTCTCAAGAAGGACTGGAATTTTGATAAACGCTACAACATAGTTGAGTCTTGTTGGCCTTCTGCTAAGGGACTAAGCTAGACATAAAGGGCAATAAATACCACATGATGATCATTTGAGATTCCTAAAGAAATCAAATTTTAGAGACAGGATGTAGAATAACTATTGCCCGAGTCTGAGGGGAGGACGGAATGAGTACAATACTCAAAACTCTTCTGTTGGTTACAGTGATGGACGGTAGTGAGCAGTGCAAGATGTGAATCTAATTAATGCCATAGAACTGTACACCTAGTGATCAATTTGGTAAAATTTACTACATGTATGTGACGATAACTTAAAAAATTAAAATAGGAAAAAAATGACACCAGTGCTTCTTTGTAGAGATCAAACCTATATTCTACTTTCTGTGACAAAGTACCATAAACTGTTAAATGCACTCTCTTCCTGCTCTAGAGGGTAGATTTTTACAGTCAAGATTATCTGCAAAGTTGTGCTCCCTACAGAGCCTCTGCAGAAAGATCTTTCCTTGCGACTTCCAGGGTCTAGTAGTCCACAGCACTCTTTGTCTTGGCCTATGTAACTACAGTGTGTGGCTTTATCCTGGTTTCCCTCTGTGTCTCTTTATCTGTATGTTTCCATAGTATTACGCATCTTGTGCTTCCATTTTTTCTTCTTTTAAGAACCCCAAATCTGTGGGTATAGTGCTCACTCTATTAGTGAGTATGAATTTATCTTAATTTGATTGCATCTGCAAAGATGTTATTTCCAAATAAAGTCGTGTTCACAACTACTGCGGGTTGAGACTTCCACATATCTTTCGATGGGAGTTGGTGGACAAAATTAAATCACAACCTGTTTACAACTCCCACCTGAGAAAACTATCCACTGATTATGCCATTATGGATACCTTAAAATTTTTCTAAACTTTCAGACAAATGGAAAAATAGAGTATCTATTATTTAAATCTAGTTTTTGTGCTAGTATAATAATTTTTATTATCATTCATATTTTCCAGTGTGGTTATAAGACATTTAGAGAACAATTTATCTGCAACATATGAAAAAATAGGTGGTCACCATTTGCTAAAACTTGTTATTATTAGTGCTTTAATCATCCATTCTAATGGGCTTAAAAGATGTTTTAACTTTTAAGGATTCAACTGACATTTGTTTAATGAGCAGTGATATTAATGTTTTCCATGAATGTACTAGTTTTTTGTACAATTTTTTGTAAAATATCAAAATCTTACATCTCCTACATATTGGTAAATATGTCTTATTTTGAAATGAGAAATATTAGTTCTCATATTCTCGATATATTTGTGCTAACATAAATGTATTTTAGTTGAGTCTTCCCAAGTGTAATTTAAATTTCTATTTTCTAAGTCATGAATGTCAGGATACATATTTTTTGAAACCAATTTAACCAATTTATTGTATTTTTCTCTTTTTTTATATGTTTCATAACACATTTTCTATTTAAAATGAGTGTCTCATGCATTCTTCAGTAAGTCTGATAGTTTTATTATTTTCTTATTTAGATATCATATCCATTCAAACTGATTTGGAGGAACATAACATTGGATGAAAATTCAGGGGGAATATAATGTTGGCTAAAATTATAGGATCTTTTTTTTTTCTTCTGTGAAACTGCTGTTTTGTAATAATGTGTTAATTAGTAAGTCTTTCTACTTTGAATATTGTCATCTTGGTTGTCAATGAAGTGCCCATTCTGTGTGGGTCTTTTTTAGGCAATATTGAGTTTTAAATCTATCATTTCACTAATACCACATTGTTTTATTTACTATAGCTTTAAAACAAACTTAAACATAAATTGGTGCAAGTACCACAAGTTTGATTTGATAGACTTTTCAGTTTGTAGTAATGGATGTGAGCTATTCAGAAATACTTTACTGCACATATTGAAAACTTCTGTTTTTCTTTTTTTATAGTCTGTTAGTTTAAGTTAAACTATGATAAATTTAACTAGTTTTTGGTATGGGCATCATAATTAACAAATTTTATAGACTAAAATGTGGGTTCATTTTTATGTTATGAAAAATAAAGATGGCAAAATGTTACATAATGACTTTAAGGTATGTTGTCATTTGGTCTCTTTATTGAAAAAATATGATTGAATAATTTATATTTTTGTATAATGCAGGGTTGAATATATATGATAAATTATAAAGCAGAGTATAACATAATGTAATATATAGTTTCAAATTGTATAAGAATAAATGATAACCAATGCAATGTTTCCATTCAGAAGAAAGAGATATAAATTTGGCAAAATTTGAAATTATTGTTTTTAAAAGAAAGGTACAAGGAGGAAAGGAGGAGAGTAAGCAGATAACGCAGAAATAGAGAAAAGAAGTACTTATTTATCTATTTTTTATTTATCTTTATTTAGCTGTTCATCTTAGTTGTTCCCACAGACCTGGGATTTTTTTTTCTTTTTTAAAATTTATAGAATTATAATAACTTGCAAAAAGTCTGGCAAATTAAGTATTAGAATATGATGCATTTGATATTTGTATATACATATGATACCATCAACACTATTGAACTAATTAAATCCATAGTATCCTTGAAATCTTTGCTAAGCTAATCCTCTTTAGCATCTCTGTTGCTCCCAGGCAAGCTGTCACCTGGCCTCAGTCACTATATATTATTTTGAATATTTCACAACTTTTCATAAATGCAATTATTCGGTACATACTCTCTTGAGCTTTACTCGTTCAGCATTATTGTTTTGACAATAATTCCAAATCCACTGTGTTACATGTATCAGTAGTGCCTTTGTTTTTCTTGCTGAGTGATATTCCATCATATTTACGTACTGAAATTTATTTATCCATTTTCCAGTTCAGATACATTTACCAACTGCTAACTGCTTCCACATTTTTGCTATTATAATAAAGCTGCTACGAAAATGAGTGTGTAAGTCTTTGTGAGGACATTTCATTTCTCTGGGGTAAATATCTAGGGGATGACTTATTGAACTGTATGGTGTACTATATTATTAACTCTTTAAGGAATTGACAGTACACATTAATTAATAATTGTATTATTTTACATTTTCACTAACAGTGCATGAATTTACCCATTTTTCAAAATACTTCACGATATCTAATATGTCAGTAATTTTAATTTTTAGCCATTCTAGTGAGTATGTAATAATACCTTCTTATAGTTTTATCACTTTCCCCTGAAGATAATTAATTGAACATATTTCCATGTGTTTAACTATCTTCCATATATGATTTTGTTGGAGTGTCCTCTCAAATTATTTGAACAATTTTGTAGAATTTATTGCTTTATAATTTAAAATCCTAGAGATATTTATTTATTCCAGAAATAGCATAATTTAAGGACATATATTTCACAAATAATTTCTCTAATCTGTTTGCCTGTTTGTTTTGTAACTTTCTTTTCTATTTTTAAGAAAAGGTGCAGACAAGAATGAAGGTAAACAGCCAGGTAGGAATGATGAGAGAATAAGACGAAACATTTATTTTGTTTAGTTGTTCATCTTGGTTGTTCCCCCAGTCCCATAAACATGATCCCGAGTCCTTGGGATATATGCAGACTGCACTTGAGCATTGCTCCACCAGCACATGCCCACTCTTTACTTCCTTAACGGTATTACATAAAGAGTAAATATTTGATGTTACATTTATGAAATTTGATTCAACATTTTAGTAGGTGATAAAATATTGCCAAATCCTAGGACATTAATAATTAGTTTCTGGAAACTTATTTACATTAAAGCTAATATTCATTTTGTTCTAGCATTTGTTTCTATGATGCTTATATGTTATTTTCCATTATATAAGGTGAAATAAAATTTGAGATTTTTTTTTCCGTATCACTATCCAACTGATACAGCACTGTTTGTTAAAAGAGCTATCCTTTCTACTTGGAATTTCCTTTGCACCTTTGTCAATATCAGTGGATCTATAAGTGTGGTGCTATTGATGGATTTATTTGATTTCATTGAGTTGATAGATTCATGGAGGGCTGATATTGATTCATAGTTCTTGAATGTGAGCTCTGGAGACATTGCAGCTGTATGTTTCTAGTAGTTCTTTCCTTAACTTCCATAAGTTTTTTTTTTCACATTCATGAAATGATCAGCATTCAACTTAACACTAAAGAGGAAACCGTTAAGATCTCTCTGTATATTTCCATCTCTCTCTATAGCATTCTTCTTAGTACTCAGTCTGTGGATTCTAGCTGCCTTTCTCTCTATGAATACTTAGATATTTTTTCAACTCAGCTAGATCGACAGACTTAGTTTATGTATTTCTACTATTTAATATTGTGGAGTAAAAACTCTCTTCTCTCATCTGGGGAACTTGCGGGCATCATCTTTTGTGTTTTCTTTGCCTCACATATAACTGTCCTTGGCAACCTGTTCTTCAAAACTGTGTTTCATATATTTTATCAATTTGATCAATATTTTTGTTGCTTTAGCTAGGTGAGAAAATTTGGTCCCTGTTACTTCATTCTAGCCAGTATCAATATTGTTAAATATCACATCTTTTAAACTCTGTTCACGTGCTGAAAACGTATTCCAGTCAATATGTTTATCTTTTAATCCTATATTCAGTTTCCCATTGACACAAAACATTTGTTTAAGAAATACTGAATTAGTAAATGATTCAATAAATAAGGTATGGATTACTAAGTGGTTACATTAATTAGCTATATGTCACTGTTTTTAAAGATGAGGATAGTTCATGAAAGAAGTAAGAAGCAAAAAAAGGCATGAGTTTGAAGTGAAAAAGAAAAGGAAAGAAGAGAAACATATAGGAATAGATAGTTCAGAGTGCTTCAAGATGATGTCCAAATAAGCATCTTTCCTTATTACAGTCACAGATGCCAATCCTCATTTGAAAATATCATTTAAAAAATTCGAGTGATAGCATTGAAAATACAATTTGAAATAGATTGAAAATATTTATTATGCTTTTCTCTTTTTATGAAAGAATAGAATAAAAATTAGGTACAGCTTTATTTGACAACCTTTCCAAATTAGAAATATATCCACACATTTCAGTAAAAGGATTTTGAATTTTTATAATAAAAAGATTTAAAAAATTATCTCCAAGAATATTATTTAGTGATATCAATTTTATGGAGTGTTACTATAATTAAGGATTGTGTCTGATATGCAAACTTTCATCATGCTCAAAACTGTCTTGCAATTTCTGAGTGAAGTGATAAATTCTGCTTTGCCGATAGAGTTACACCAGCTTAGTCATCTGTCATCAATTCCCTCGGTTGTGGCTATTAGTGGAAACCTCTGACTCAACCCAACTGTAAGCCAAGATGTAATTTGCTACATGATGTGCTGTGATGGGACATGAAAGAATCAATTTTCATTTTGGAGCAAATGGAATAAATCTGCACCTGCAGTTGACATGGAGGTCACAACCTCATCCAGGAAAAGCAAAGAAAGCCACAGATGTTCCTAGCTTTATAATTTCTAGATTTTATTACTATAATTCACTGACACTGCACACCTGAAACTACTCACCTAGAGACTTCAGCTGGTGTAGAAAGAAGTGGATCAACCACTTAAAACTGGCTATTGGTGATAACATTTCAACATAATTTCACAGATTGATCTACTTCAATGATACTTCACCATCATTTCAAATGACCCAGTAGAGGAACTTGTCATAAAGCATTTGGAATAAGATAACACCTACAAATGAAATGCAACAGAGGCCAATGAGCTTTCCTTTATTCAATATTTCCTACGCAACAGACAGAAGTAGATAATACAGAAGTATTTTAGTTCACAATTACAATGATCCTATTATCAGACCATTTTTAGTTTTATGTTGGCATTAGGATTTTAAAACTTGAAGACAAACAGGACAAACATTACTAGTTCAAGATGGTATGACTGAGTTTAAGTTTACTGACTTTAAATCAGATTCAGGAATTTTATCAAAAGCATGGCTATATGCAATTTTCTATTATCCTGGTTCTAATTTAAGTTCTTGATGACAGGACTTTTAAAATTTTTATTTTTATTGGTATAAATATCATTTAAATGTAACATTTATGTATATACGTTTATATATCACATCTTTATGATCTACTATGTGTCATATAACTATATTATGTCATATGTATTATGTGTTTTATTATATTTATCTGTACTTATGTCTTTATATATATAGTGTTAAGTTGTATACTCAAGTAGTTAACACAATAAAATCTGTTTTAAGAAAACAAAGAATCACCTTCAAATGTGAATGAGAATCAGAAAATATTTTTGTTCTCCCTCAAAGACAAAATAAAAAGAGTAATAAAAAGCAATTCGTTTTCATGAAATGGTAAGCCCTTTAAGGCAAACCTTGAGTCAGTTACCACTGTTGTGATTATAGTTAAAACACTTATTTTTCTGTAAGAGGAACTTTTTAAAAACTATGGAAAAAATATGGAAGGGAAGAAAATTCAGGATTGCTCATATGGAGTCTCTTTCCTTTTATTATCACTGCTCTCTCTAGATCTATTCTAAAACTGTGGAGGGGTTATTTGGTGATGACATAGACAGGATGATAATGAGAGTGTTTTGGGAACAGGGAGCAAATCAGAAGAAGAAGATATGAGTCAGAGGAAGTAGGCTTAGGACAGACATGCTTTCAGGAGTTGGATAATGCTTATCTAAGTGGTAATGGAGAAATAGACCATTAATGTTTAGGCCCACTCAGATCTACAGTTAGGGATGCAGAAGTGGGAATGTAGATATTTTGCAGTGGGTGACAGGCGATGATTTTTGCAGAGACAGAGTCAGCTCCTGGGGATAGAGAGGCCTGTGTTAAGGAGATTGTTCAGTGCTATAGGGCACAGTGCCAGGAGCAAAGGCAGACACACAGTTCTGACTGAACCAACATGATGGAAAGCAGTCACAGAGCAAAGACTCATTTCAGATTCATTCTGATTTACAGGTATAAGAGGGAAAGTTCTCAACAAGAAAGTCATAAACAAAGAAAGAAAATGCAAACATCTGGGTCTACGTAAAGACAAAACCCTGGGGAAGTGCTGAGGTCATGTTTAGACACAGGCACTTCCTGGAAGTTGTCCTGGAAGTTGAATTAAAATTCAACCAATCACTGCTCTACTAACTCTTCACACAATTTGCATGTTATTGACCAATGACTGACTGCCATGATAGAACTGAATTGTATGAGCCCAGGTTTGTCTGACAAGTTGCAACTGAGGAGAAATTTCATGTGTGATCAGACAGATGAACACTTTCGGTGGAACACTGTTTTTCCTCTTTCCAACATTGTTAACGCATATTGGACTGACTTTTAAGAATGCATGTGAGACACATTTAGCACATGAAAATGCATTCTCTTTCTCTGTAATTCATGAGCAGAATTAGTTGTGTATAAGTCTTTTGAGAGAGAGGCTAAGCAATATTAATAATTGATTTTGTTGGCTAAAGAAACAAATTTGAAATTCAATTTAATTGAATTATACTTCAAAAATTTATAAAGTATTATTTATCATATATTAGTTGTATATTAGCTACTTTCAATAACTAAATAATAAATCCTTAGTCTTTGTCATTATCATAAAAAGAATATATGCTTCAGTTACTTTTAGTATGGTTAATATTATTTACTGATACCTTATTAGAAAACCAGCATATGATCATAATGATCAATTTTGAAATTTATGGAAGTGCAATATAAAAAAATGAATATTATTTCACTATCTAGAGCAAGATTCACGATTCACCATCTATGGTGTGCTAGCCAAAATCTAAAGCATTTCTTATCATGTTCTTTATAGAAAGATTTCACTCTTCTGGCTGAACGAATATTTTAGCAATTTATTCTGTTATTTGACTATTGCTCTTTGCATGACCTCCTTTTGCTAAATACATATAGAATATGTATTTCAATGTCAGTAAATACTATACATTCCGAATTTTCATATTCCTTGTCTTAAAATAAAATCATATATTTATATAATTTTTAATCTTTGTCTTGGAATAAAGGTATATTTATAATTTTTACTTTTAAGTATGAATGTGCATATCTTTCCACTAGACACCATCTTATTGGACTCTTACCTTTAAAATAAAGAACTATTTACAAGCTGGCAAGAACTGATTGCCAGTTAGAGGCAGCCATCTCAGAGAAATGCACAAAAGTAATTTCTTGTTATTGTTTTCTTCTCTCCACAGTAACCAAGCCCAGGTTGATTAAAACTCAATGAGCTCAAAAGAATGAACACAATAACCATGTCTGATTCCTGGCAAATAACTTGAGCAAGTCTATTCTTCTTCCTTTTTATCCTTTCAAAATCTCTTCTACATAGACCCCATGTGGGGGAAATAACTAAATTTGCAAATTTATGAGCCCAAATAACATTATTTTATTTTAATCTCATTTATTTTTCTTGGTAGAATACTTATATTAGATTTATGAACAATTTTAAAATTTTAGGTAAAACCAGAGAAATAATATCCCACTTAAAGTTTACCTTTAGATGAATTAGAAAATCTTTTTTCCTATCTCTGGATACTTACTGTCTCCTTCCAGGAGACAATGTAATAAATTTATCTGTATTGATTATGGATACTAATTGAGTCCTCTAGAATTGTATAATGCTACTCCTACACAAGGTTATTTGACACACCTGATTCTATTTATACTTTAATCTGCACTGGCAATGGACTATTAAGGACACATATTATAATAAGAGCAAATTTGCCATCTAGAATAGTTTATATTAAAGAGAAAAAAAAGAAGGAAATCCAAATACCAACTAATAAAAGATACATATGTCCATGTAGGCATACACATTTCTACCCATGCATATATACATACATAAACAACAAGAGCATACACATCTATATCAATATTCAAACTCAACTGCATTTATCTGCAATGACTTAACTGTCAAAATTAAAATTTGGAATCCTTGCCAAACATTTCATTTGATTTTCAAGTTACTTGTGAGAACATGAGTAATAGATTACCCTGCTTAATCTACATTGACATTGATTCCCACAATCCATTTTGTGTGCACACAGTGTGCCAAGATCTGTGCTAAGTGCTGAAACTAGTTTAGCTCAGTCTTGAAAATTTTGCATTTGAGGCAAGTATTAGCCATCCATGTGGAACTACATAGCAGTCATTAGATAAATGCGTTTTGAGTTTTAAAAGACCAGGTGACTGACCTTTAATGAAAGTATTTTGCTTTCACCCTATTGGTACAAGAGGATTTCTTGCCTAGGGTTATGGGGATGAACAGCACCATTCAACACAGAGCAAATGGATTCACAGCAGTTTGAGCTGGACAAACTCACAGTCTGGAGGAAGAGACCTACAGGGTGCAAATAGTGCTAATGGCAGAAGGAAATTTACTGTTGATCAATAAAATCTAGGAGTTATATTTCTGAGCTGCATGGTCACTTAGATCATCTTCCTCTCTCTGGCTATGAATATGAAACCTGAAATCACCTGACAGTGGGATTGCTACCAGGTGCATCCGAGAATGGAGCCACAGATATGTAAGATGGTTGAATTTACACAGAGACACAGGTTTCACTTAGCATCCTAAGATTCTGTCTTCCTGAAATTTAATTTGAGGCACAAGGTTTCAGTGGTGTCAGGGATAGAGTTCCATTATAGTGTAAGTCGATTAAGTTGGTTTTATGTTCCCAATTTAAGTGTTTGAGAAACTGTATTCTTCTACTTCTTGACTTTAACCTCACAGAAGGCCATTTTGAGAATTGAGAAAAGCAAGTAGATGAAGAATCAGGTGATCACAAACAGATTCCCTGAACTTCCCTCAACAGGAACTCACAGAAATGCTGAAAAATGACATGCTGTGTGACCTCTCCACTCTGTCAGTTTACATAAAATCATTTTTGAGCGGGCAGGAACACCCAAGTGGGCAGAACAAAGGACAGTCAGGTAGGCAAGGACAGCAGAATTCCAGGGCAGGGTTCATGGGTAGAGTCCGTGCAGGTGGGACAGTTTTCATCCCAGAAAGTCCATCTGTTTCACTCAAGTCCATGCTTAGCGCTGGTCAGAAACAAAAACTACTTTCAAGTTCGGGCCTGGGTCATGTTCTCACGCTATTCTACAATCAGCTTGTTAGAAAAGAGGACGTCATAATCAGTATGGTTTCTTTCTGTGCTGAAAAGTCAATTTGCTATGGTTTTATGGCTAGTGTGAATTACTATTCTTTGCTTGCACTTGTCAGTATCAAGTAATGTGAGACATCTACCCTTATGCCCTCTAATGTCCCACTTCCATCATGCCCTGGAGTCTGGACATACCTCCTGGCGATGCTGCAGGAATTATAAAGAACTCCAATTCTGAGCCTTAACCTTCAGGCTTTCACAGTCTGTTAAATTAATTTTACCAGAGAATCATCCATTAAACATTTCTCATACTCAGAAAGTCACTCTTTAGGTGAATCTATTTTTATTTTGATGCAATTTGTAAAATTTCTAGGCTATCTTTCCAGGTTACTACTTCCGATTCCTTTTTAAAAATTAATAATGTCAATTTTCTCCTCACTTACATATCCCATTCAACCATCTCAGTGTGGGTAGGATTGGGGATACTTCATTGGTTTTCCTTCTTTGTCTTAGTATCATCTCTGTGTTTCACATCCAAAAATACTCTTTTATATTTCATTATTACAATGATGAGGCCATGGTGCCATTCCTTGGAGTCAGCAATAAAGAAAACCAAGTCAACCTGAGATTATAGTTTCTGCTCTCACCAATTTAATTTCTCCATAGTAAGTATTTATGGAAAAGTGCATTATGTTTTAAAATAGTTGAAGAACAACTGTTTTAGCAAAATATATCCCTGTCAATGCTTTATCCTGATGTTAAATGTGTCTGTTACCTGAGTGTTGCGTTCTCATCCCGAAAATCTGTTAAAATCTCAACCAGAAATGCATACCAAAGGAGCCAATATTTGTGTATGATAGTACAGTTCTAAAGGAATAAAAGATAATGTGTGGCAAATACTTTACAAAAAGATCAAACGCTATTTATGTAGCAGTGGACAATAGTCTAGAAAATTAAAATGATGTAACAGTAAAATATGTTTAAATATATGAATGATAAAAATTACAAGCGTGCAGAAGATAGGTTTAAAAATATAAGAAAAGAGAGAGATAAAGAAAGCTGATTGGACTCTGAGTCTGTTTATCTGTATGTTCGACTTTTAAGAGTTTTCAGGAAATACTAGATTGTTTGCACACAGATAGGAAGAGAGCTCGAGATCCTCGAGAATTTTTCACCAGAGAATATGAGTTTATACAGTTACTTTTATAAAGGGTTAGAAATATTATATACACACATTTTATAGAGTGTGTCTTATGAACTTTATCATAATTCATTGCATATTTAATAATTAAGTTTAACCAATTATGCTTGGGCTTCAATATCAGTGTATGTTTTGTATTAGGCACAAAGAATTTTTAGTTCCATGTCCATTTTGTGTAGGATTTCCTTAGAATGATTTCCATCTAATTGTAATGAAGGTTGAATATGTCAGAGTGGACTGTTTGCCAAAACCTCTCCCCTTTTAAGCCGAAATTTTGTCTTCAACATTACAAAGAAATAAACTTTCTTGTAATTTTTGTTCTTTTCTCTCTTTTAGGGTAACATAAATGCAACACAATAATCTTCATTACAGCCAATTTCCCCAAATTTTATCAAATATATACCCTGTATAAACTTACAGTGGTCATCCATTTAAGAGATGAGGCCTTATTCCATAATAGTTTGTTTATACAAAATGGTTTGTCCCATTCAGGGTTGTTTTTGTTTTTGTTTTTGTTTTTGTATGAGAGCTTAAGGTAGAAGCTTGTTAAGAAGAATTGGGGCGTAAAATTTGCCCTCCTCCCGGGTCTTCTGCATTACCTAAGCAGTTTCCCGAGACCTCTCAATTCAGAAGCTCTATGACATATGTGTTGCCATATCAATTTTACGTATGGCTGTCATTGGTTAGGAAAGTAGTTATTTCTACAGCCTAGTTGTCTGTTGGTTATGGAGTGCATCACTGAAAAATGTCAGTCTGATACGGGGATTGCAACACAAGGGAACATAATAATTTGTGGTTTTGAACAAGAACTAGGGTACAAGTACATATTCCTAACTCTTGATATCTTGCCTCTTTTGTACATGAAACTTTTTGCCAAGGTCTAGAAGACACTGGTCTATACTTTCCTCTAAGCCTAATTTCATACAAGTGTTGTAACAGGTGCCATCATTCTTTTCATCCATGTGAAACACCTGACAAAATATTTCTTACTTCAGGACCTAGTCATTTAATTGAAAAACATTTTACTAACATTTCATATAGTTGAATCCTTATGAACCGAGCTTCACAACAAAGGTCATCTCCCAGAGTGACCTTCCCAAATGTCTCCGTTAAATACCTTCACACATTCATTGAAAGTTAGACCTTATCTTATCTTGAAAAAGCATATTTTTCAACAGTATCTAATGTTTTGGAAAGTTTGTTTCTTTTATTCCTGGCTTTGACAAATACCCAGAATGCAGAATAGGTATTAAATATGTTGAATGGATGGATAGATACACTAGAAAATGAATGATACTAAGTAAAAAAATATTTAGAGAAGGTGATAGCTATAAAATCACAAGTCAAAATTTTTTTCTTTAAAAAAACTTATTTTATTCACTTATAGCATGCAAGAAGACTACAACTCAAAATAGTTAGTTAACCAAAATTTCACGAACAACACATTTTGCAAACTGAATCAGTAGACAGATTAAGAAACAGAATTATCAGCACCCTCAAACCCCCATTCTTCACATCTAGTTACTACACTAAGCAGGCTTTATAAAATCATAAATTCTAGGTGTATCAAATACAGCTACTTAAATAGACTAGATATATCTTGCTAAAATATTTTAGTGAAAAACCTCCATATTGCTCTCTTGAAACAAATATTCTTAGCATTTTTACAATAAGGTCATTCTGATTGGTTCAAATATTTCTTTCATAGTATCTTATGACGGTAAAAGGGAATTATAGTCTGTGACTAAATTTTTCATTCCTAGCACTTAGAGATTTCTGTAAGAAAATAGTCAAAACTCTAATCAACATGCTGAAAAGAAATCCTATCTCATTATCAAGACACTGAAAATTTTAACAATGACAACTTAATGTCAGCTACTACGTTAATACATTTTAAAATTACAATCACTTGTCAGAATTTAGGCTAATGCAATTAGCCTGATCATATAAGGATTCTTAAATGCTCATAAAATTTAAGCAAATAAATTTGCTGCTGGATTATTAACAATGGAAATTATCATTTATTTATGAATAATGGTAAAATATTTCAACACAATCTTAGTGGGCAATATAATGTGCCAAAAACTACAAAATGCTAATAAAAGTACTCAGATTTTTCTCCAAAATTAAATTTTGACACATTTAAAAGACTATGGAGACTAAGTGGCATGAGGACTTGCTTCTGGTGCAATTTATATTAAAACACTTAAAATTCACACCACTTTAAACCGGGAACTTGACTTCATGAGTTATCTAAGAAAATATAGAAATAATAAGAAATATTAAAATTCTCCAAATTTGTGCAAGTGATAAACAGAACAAGTGTTAGTTTAAGAAAAGAAATTTGAAATACTAATTCTGTATATAAGAATATTATGCAATAGTTACAGTTAAATGAAAACAAATTAGAGATCATTCCTAGTAAGATTAAAAGCGTTTAAGTATGTACAACTACACATTAAAAGTAAAATAACTTTAAGAGGCGATTTCATATAATCTCTATGAAAAAAATTGAAAACTAGAGGAAAGGGATGGTTTACTTGCTATATCTATATTTCAAAACCTCCTTCTTAATAAAATTTGTGTTCTCATTGTTAGTACATTGTTGAATATATTCTGTCTTTTCTACTTTATAGCTTGTTTATTCCACATAATAACTTTGAAAATTAAAAAAAAACAATCACTGGCATGTTATTGTGAAGTGACATTTAATCACCATTGCTGGAATGAGAGAAATGAAATAATATGTTATCTATGGTATTAAAATAAAAGAAAATTTACATCCTTTACAGATAGCATAAAGGAGCAGTGGTAATTACACTAAGTGAATATGTAAATTCCAATAGTAGTAGTAAATCATTTCTGTCAAAAAATTCGATGTATTTGTAAGTTCTTGTGAGCTGATGAGATATTAATTTCTGTGTATAAAGTTCATATACTCAATTGGTATAATGAAGCATCAATTTACAACCCATTAGAAAAATGTTTATTCTTTTTGTTTGCTTCATAAATAAGCAGGTTGTGTAATATGAATTCAAAACTGAACATAGATTAAATGCATCAAAGGTAAAAATAAACACCTTTTAAGAACACCAACTTCCACATCAAATATTTCCCTTTAAATATTTGAAATATAAAGATATTTGTAGAGAGACATAATATTTTAGAGTAGTCACTCTAAACATTTAACAAGAACAGACACATTATTTTATTTACGCCAGGTACTGAAACTCATAACTTAAAAAAGAAGATAGTAATAAACTATACTCAGGGTTTTATAGAAATATCCAATTACCAATTTAAATCAGAAATCACTGATCACCAAGAACCAGAATGATAGCAAACGAATGAGCATGTGTCAGCAGTCAGATGGCAGAGATGTCAGTCATCTCACAGATATTAAAACAAACATCACAAAATTACTTCAACTGGTATTGCATGTTTCAAACAAATGCAGATGCAAAAACCTGTAACAAATGCATAGCTGAAAGATTCTTAAAGAGTATTATGAACAAGCAAAATAATCAAAATTTGAAAACTGAATAATCTCAGAACAAAGCAAATCATCCTCAGCAAAGGGACTTGACAGCAGAGTAATAAAACAGAGGAAAGAATCAGAACTTGAAGACGGAACAATATAAATCATCTTCTCTGAAGAGAAGGATACTGAGTAGAAAGAAAAATAGGCAGAGGCTCAGAGACCATGGGACTGAATCAAAATATCAAATACAATGCCAGCAAAGGTCAAATGAAGAGGTCACATTGAATAACAATTCAAATAAACAATGACTGTAAAAGTCTCAAATTTACCAAAAGACATAAAACTACTGATTTTAAAAAGTACGTGAGTTCCAAGCAGAAACATGTCAATGAAATCCAGGACAACACACATCACAATTAACTTCTGAAAACTAAATTCAAAGTAAGAAAAATAAAAAAGAAAGAAATATATACATACATATACATACAGATATATAAATATACATATCTTCTATATATACATATATATGTATTTATAAAACCCGATGGCCAGATAGCAGTCATTAAAGCATTTTTCACAAACGTTCCAGTAAGGTATTGAGTTATGGACAAAAATATATATAATCAAACATAATAAATGCTGGCTATGATGTGAAGAAAGGGAACTCTCCTGCACTGATGGTGGGAATGCAAATTAGTGTGCTCTCTTTGGGAAAAATAGGGGAATTCCTCAAAAAAATGAGACTACCATTTGATCTAGCAATCCTACTACAGGTATATATCTAAAGAATATAAAACTAATCACAATAGATATCTGCTTCCTTATGCTTATAGCAGCACAATTGACAATAAACCAGACATGCAAACAATCTAAATGTTCATTGACATAATTGGATGAGGAAGCTGCGATATATATTCTCAACAGACCCCTTGACAATTTAAAATGTTGAACTTGTACCTTTTGCAACAAACTGGAGGAAATTTAGCAACATAATTTTACTAAGCAAGATAAGTAAAAAATATAATAATATCAGATAGTTTCACTTAAATTAGAATATAAAGAAACAAATGAACTAACAAAACAAGACAAATGTTACAGCATCCAAGACTGTGGTTGCTAGAGGTAAGATAGGAGAAAGGAGGAAACATGGGGTTAAAATATTAAAAACCAAAAATAAAACAAAGCAGGTCTGTCTCCTGCCGATCCACTCTCAAGCCATCTCAGATATCTTTGATCGAGAAGTCTGTTCTGCTCTTCCCAGGACCACCATTATGTCAGTAATAAGCTTCTACATGACAAAAAAAAATATGTGTGTATAATCTATCATTGTACATACCTATTCTGAGTGAAGGCTGGAATAAGCCAATGTCATAATAATAATGCAAGTCTACCCACATGTACACACATACCCCCATATACATACATGAACACACACATATATGTATATATATATATGTTGGAATATTATTCAAACCATGAGAAAGAATGAAGTCATGTCTTTTGTGACCACATGGATGGAACTTGAAGGCTTCATGATAAGTAAGACAAGTTAGACAAAGAAAGACTTTTACTAGTGTTCTAGGACACCTGTGACCAGTGCCACATACATCCCAGTAAACCAGGTTCAAGACTTGAGCCCAGGGGGACAAAGAAAGGCGAGCTAAACACAAATAAATAAAACACGTCTGCCTCCTCTTTTCCTGCCTGTCTGCCTACTCCCTTCATTCCTGCCTGCACCTTTCCTTCAAAAAAATTACTGTATATTATCTCTTCTGTATGGAATCTAAAACACCACACACTTAAAATAATCAAGAGTTGGAAACAACATAAATGCCCATCAACAGATGAGTTGGTAAAGAGTATGTGGTTTATATACACAATGGATTACTCAGCTTTACAGACTATGAACTCTGCCATTTTCAGCAACATGCACGGACCTGGAGGGAATTATGCCTAGAAGGAGAAAGATAAACATCATATCACTCATATATGTGGTATATATGTATTAAGCAACAAATCAACTAAATTAAACAAGAATAAACTTTCAGCTAAAAAACATAAATCAGTGCATGCAGGCAGAGAAGGGGAAAGTGCAGTGGCAAACAGGGTAAAGCATTAATTGCCGAGTGAAGGAAAACCTGGACTGGTGTGAATGTACTGCATTATATACAGAGGTTGAGTATGATGTACGCCTTAAGCCTACTTACATATAAAGCAATGTTCCTTCAATAAAATTAATTTGAAAAGATGAAAATAAAAAGGTCACACTCTAGAAACAGTAGAAGGGTGATTTATAAAAGCTGGGAGGCAGTATAGTGGGGAAGACATGGATCGACAAGTACAAATGTGCAGTTAGAGATGAACAATGACACAAATATAATGCTTATGTGCAAATGAGAAAAAGGAACAGTTCCAGAGCTCCAACACACAGCACTGTGAATAAAATCAGCAATACTGTATTTTATACTTCAAAATGTTCTCACCACAAAAAGAGATCTGATGTGATGGAGACGTTAAGTAGTACGCCATGGTAATCAAATTGCAATAAATAAGTACAACACATCAACAGGATATACACCATAAACTTACATGGCTTATATGTCTTACAGCAATAAAAAGCATTCACTTGAAAAAAGAAGTCTATAAATTTTGTCAATCTTTATAACTGTCTTTATATTCCATACTTGAGCTTAATAATCTTTAACTGTCTTTGGGATAAATTTGTTTGTATCATAACAAAACTAAGTAAATGATAGCTAAGTATAGTGTGAAATAAAATTTAAAACATGATTTTGCACCTCAGCCTTCTCTTTTTCGGGAATTTACATATTTGGCTGCATAGAAGGCAAAAATATGCACAAGTCAGGTGTGCTGAAATTTGAGAGAAAGACACCTAAAACAGAAAGCTAGCAAATGTGGAGAATAAAATGATGATGGAGAGCAAAGAGAAGTGGAGAGTGAGTGGAAAGCATTTAGACTGGCTAGAGAGATATTCATAAATCATGAAATCATTACAGAGTAACTATCCATTTCCCTCTTGCCAGAAAGTTCACATGTAATGTTGAAACACTAAAGTTGTTCTTGTTATGCAATCGGAGGTAAGGCTTTATCCTAAATAGTCTTTCAAATGAGACACTAAATATATCAATAAATCACATCGCAACAAAATCACCAAGACCAGATGACAGTCACTCACACATTCTGCATGAACACTGAATTACTCACTGAGCTATAGACAAAAAATATATGTATAACGTGTCATTGAAAATAGCTCTCCTGCCTGAAGACAGGACATCAGTCAATATTATAACAGTTGTGATACAAAAAAGTAAGTAATATAAGAAGCATATTTGAAAAAGCATTTCTAAAGATCTGGTGTTTCATACAGGATTGGTATCTGTTAAAATACATCAGGAGAGTAATCTTTATTTGAAAATTTTTAAGTGTAAAAATAAGATTTTTCTATGTACTATAAGGTCATAGAGAAGCTCATATTATTTAGAAAATATGAGTTGTGATATGACAAAATTACTTCATGTAAACAGAAATATTTGACTAACCTAATCATCCATGACAGTAAAAGCTCTCTATGTTAAATTATATAGTTATTTCAGATATCATCTCAAAGAATAACTTGTGCTAGTTTAAGAGGTCTGAATCCTCTAGTGTTTCTAGCTATCCTGCAAAATTAGAATAAAAGTGTTTTGTAGGTATTGTTAATCATCAATCCTGTTCTCATATAAAGGCATTTTTCTTGATCATGGTTTAAGGAAATAGAAAATAATAGATATAATCTGACTATTTTTTCTTAGGAAAACACTAATAGACTAACTCTCCAACTTTGCCTACTACAAAGTGCATTAGTTTGCAAGATATATTTATTCTTCAAAGAACAGAACATATTTACATGATCAGAAAATAAAAGCAAATCCCTCTTGATCTCACTCGAATTAAGCACTAATAAAACTAGACAAACTTGTAAAACAAGTAAATACATGAAGCTGGGAAAAACAAAACTCTCCTTAAAGGGAAACTCCCACTAGAAGAGGATGAGAGTGAAAAGCAATATAATTAAAAATTGATTTCGATATGTATCAATGGATGTTTGAGTATTTCATGAAAGCTTGCTGAGAATAGAATCAAAAGTGTTCCCCACAAGCTACCCATTAAATACAAACAGAGAAATAGAAATCGTTGTGTAGAGGAACCGGGCAGACGCCCAGTATCAAAGTCACAAGTGTTGATAAAGTCATAAACGGGTACTTGATTGAGGCCCTCTGATGTGAATCTCAGAAACTGACGCAAGGTCTCACACATGAACAATTCATTAAGTGGTCTAATTCTGATCAGGCAATGCAGGAACACGCAACCGGTGGGACCCTCCACGAATCTCCTGACTTTTACGCTTCAAAAATAGCAATATTGTGAAAGCTGAAAAACTGTTAGAGAACAAAAAAAAGTGTTAAAGAGACATTAAAAATAAGGCCAAAACAAATACTTAAGTTAGAATTTGGTTTGGAAAAAATCACTCTAAAAGGTTTTAAGATAATCACAAAATTTAACATGCATAAGATGAGTTAAAGTTGTTGGATTCATAATAAATGTCCTGAATTTGAAAGCCTTTATTCTTAAGCTATTTATGCAAAGTATTTAGGGGTGAAGAATCATGTAATCTGCCTTTTCGTATGTTTCTATGTATGTAATAATAAATATTAGTATTATTATTATTGGAATGCTCATGACAATGATTACGACAATGTTTAGACTTACTGATAGGTAGGAAAAAAATAAAGAAATGATAGAAATTTGAACCTAAGATTAAAACACTATTTATGGTTTTGTTGTCCAGTTTTTCTTTAGATTCAGAATTTTGAAAATTAAATAGCATGAGTCTACGTAAATGCTTGAAAATATATCTCAAACACAGTCAGTTCTTTCTAGTTGAAATAAATGTTATCAACCTACTCTGATAAGTACAAATAGAATAATTAACGAGAAACTGACACTCAGACCCCAGAAGGCCTATGCTGCTGTGCAAGGGAACGAAATCAGATAAAAAGAAAAAACACACAAAGGAACATCAATGGAAAGAGAAAAAAAATGAAAGAACAAAGCGCATAATATAATTATATAATTTATATTTAAAAGCAAATTTCCTTTTTGCATGGTGAATCTTATATAAATATGATGGTGTTTTTATCAGAGTTGTGAATATATTTCAATGGAAACCACAGATGTAACAGAAGGTTTATTTGTATCTCAGGAAAATTCTGCCCCAAAGATAAAATATAACATCTGTTTAACTATACATTGAAGAAGTACAGAACAAATTAAAAAAGTCAGGTAAAGAATTATATTCTGCCAGTGCTTTTATAGATATCAAGCCTTATGGACATTGCATAGGCTAGTGAACATACCCAATAAGGTCATCTCTTCATAATGTGTGATATGTCATATGATACAATGCTCTTCCAATATTAGAATTTCCACCAGTTAGGTTTGCTCTCTGGCCAGCATGACAGTCAGTCCCAAGATTCCATCATGGGACTATATTTCCTAGGACAGCAGTCAACTCCTATGACTGCTTTAGTTGAGGATTCCCAAAATACATCCTCAGACTAAGATTGAAAACAGATCATTTATATGGAGAGTAAACCCAGGATACACTGCTACAACATAAAGAAGTAAGACAAAGACCAATTAGCTGCATGAATGATGTACTATTAATGTATTACCTTTGTGAGTAAACTTAATCTCACTAAAGTATTCTGAATTCCAGTATAGAAACATTTTCTCAAGAGTAGTCCTACCTGAGACAGATAACTTACTCATTTACTCCTGTCAGTTAGTGTTTAATGGCTACTGGAATCAGGTCAATGAAAGGTCATGAATTTCCTGACAACTGCAGGCCTTACTAGGCATGAAATCCAACTAGCCACAAGTTGATGGCAACATTCTGATAAACTAGGCTTCTTGGTCCCATATATCACAAGCCATCTGCACACACTTTCTCTGATTTTTGTTGGTCTACATTTAATAGGTCCTGAAGCAATCAATCCAGTTTAGGAAAATGGTATACCCTTAGGGGTATTGTACCTCAATTATCATGGGTCTGTGAAAAATATGGAGTTCACCTAAGAAATAAATATTCTGGAAACAGTCTTTCATGATTATCTCAAGATTTCAAAAAGTATGGGGTTACCATATTGGAGACAAGCTTAGCGGAACCTCTTACACTGTGCTACAGAAAATTTGGTAATTTTAAATGCTGAATAACAAAGTAATTAGTATTGAATATATCTAAATTCACAGTAAAATAATAAAGATAGATTGTTGTAATGATCCAATCAGTCACTGAAATTACAAACTAACTTAGTGGATTTTATTCAACAAGACACTCCATTTGCTTAGTGAGACATGTGATTTATAACAAGCAGTAATCAAACTATCGATTACTCCCTTCAGTCTTTAAAAGTAATTAAAGCCTAGAAATTTAAGCATAAATCTAATTTATTATTTCATTAATTTAGAACCCCCTTTATTATGACACAATAGGGAACAGCATGTGCCTATTTATATATAGTTTTGCTAATGCACAGTAATGCTCAATGAAAAGTACTTCTACATTTATTTCATAGTCTTCCCCCAGGATAATTTCAAATCTAGCGATGCACATGCTGTAATTTAGATTTCAATTTTTGTATTGACTACAATCTAACATTATTTGATATATCTTTTTGATGCTTTCAAATCATGTACGACATACCAAAATACTTATCATTAGGTTGCATTTAAGCCACACTTATAATTTTAATATTGTCCAGGCAGAAACCTGATGTTATGTTTCTATAGCTGAATAATCCAGTAGAATTTTGATGCTGAAACCTTAGCAATCTGCATGTCCTTGGAAGCCTAACCAATAGTGAAACTCCACTTTTGTTATGAGAGGTAATTTATCAACTTTCTTGCTTTGAATTTGTGCTTCAACATTGATTGCATAGTCTCCAATTGAAAATAGGAAGTAGATGACTGAAAAACTGCAGTAGGTTCCCAATATATTTTGGAATAAGGTTACCTATAAAATATATGTTTCAGTCTCAGATTATCTATAGTTCAATCAAATATAAAATAACCCCCCAAATTTTGTGAGGTCCATACATGCAAAGCTACATCAAAATAACCTAAAATATTTTGAAAACTTTAACCTTTAAAATTCTATTTAACCATATGTGAAGGAGATTATTTCATGAACAATACAGTCATTTAGCATCATTTTAGGAGTAATAATATACTTAAAAATAAAATAGCACTTACTATGGAAATTGTCTAATATACATATGAAGGCAAGATTAGAGAGCTCAATTCTAACAAACACCAAGTATAACGATACTTGTATCCCCCATAACATTCACACAAAATTATTTTAAAATCAAGTACAAGAAATAATTTCCACAGTAATACCCACAGTGTTCATCTTTAATAGCTAACACCAATTTTAAAGCATTTGCATATACTAACATCTTTCCTAAAAATTAGTAACAATCAAAAAATTGCTGAACAGTTCAATTTTTTCCAACGCTTCCTAAAAAAGATTTGTTTAAATTCCACAATTAGCCTTTGAATGACATGCCTTTCATGTTTTCTATAGTTTTCCTCTCGCTTTCTCCTCACTTCCTGGGGAATTGCAATTAATCACACTCATGAATTTGTATTTTTGTTACGTCAATTATGTCATAGTTTGGAGTCTGCAAATGCATTGCTGTGAACATAGGCCTCTGGTCACTGCTATTGCCGATACTCTGTCAGCTGCTTTTACTGGTGTTTAGATCAGGAGGCCTAATTTGACTCAGTTTCCATTTTCAGTAGCAATGCTTCATCGGTGCCATGTGCAATTTGAATATGACATGCAAAATACTCTATGGACATTGTACTTCCCAGCTCATTTATTTCAAAAGGTTTTGAAAAACAGTGCCATTCTAATCTTCCCATTCCTTCTTTAATCATTATTTGCTTTCTTAAGAATTTATTTTATAGAGCAGCTTTAGGGTTCCCAAGACACTGAAAAGTACAGCATCTCCCATGTTCTCCTAATCTCACATGAGCACAACTGCCTGCACTATTAGAATCTGATGCCTTTGTAACAACTGATGAACATACATTGACTTCAGTCTTGGTGTTATATGTTCTATTAATCTGAACGAATTTATAATGACATGTATTCATCATTTTAATATCATAGAGGATTTTATTGTCTAATATTTCTCTGTGCTTTGCTAATTAATACTTCCCCATACTGATTCTTGGCAGCTACCAATCGTTTTTACTGTCTCCATAGTTTTCTCTCTTACAGAATTTTGTGTCTTTGGAATCATATAGTATAGCATTTTCAGCATGGCTTTTTTTAAAAAATTACCATTTAATTAGTTTATAATAGTATGTAAGTTTCAGGAGAAATGATTCACACCTTAGACAATGCATATATATCTGTATTTATATTTATCTATCTATCTATATATCACTACCAGGAATTTAGTGTTTGCTGCCACTATCTTTTTGACTATTTCAAACCCAAGATTCCTCTCTCTTCCCCATTCCAGCTCTGCTAATTAAGGTCTTGGCTTCAGAGACCTGAGATATTAGCATTTTGTTAGTTGTTCATTTGGTTTCACTATAACCTCCGTATGAGTTAAATCATCCAGTATGCTTCTTTTTCTTTCTGACTTATTTTATTTATCACCATCACCTCAAGTTCCATCCAGGTAGTTGCAAAAGGCACAAAATTTCATCATTTTAAGTGGCCGAGTAGAATTCCATTGAATATAAATATCACAGCTTTTATATCCAGTCATCTGTCGACAGGCATTTAGGTTGATTTCATGTCTAGTGTGAATTGTGCTGCTCTGATCATAAGGGTGCACATATATTTTCCAAGGAATGGTTTGTATGCTTTAGATATATACCTAGAAATAGAATTCTTGGATGAAAAGGTAGTTCTGAGATGTGGAGAAAAGGGTGCTCTTAAATTTTTGTTGCGAATGTAAGCTAGTGCAACCTCGGTGGAAACATTATGGAGAGTCCTCACATTGGCTTTTTCACTTAGTAATTTTCACAGCTTTATAGAAACATTAATTTTTTAGCTTTAACAATCTGCTCCATTTGTAAGTGATCCTGGGACAAGGTGTAAGATTTTGGTGAAATATCTTATGCTTTTTTCTGCAGGACTACACATTTATTCCAAATGTCTCTCATTACAAAGTTCAACTTTTCCCCATTGCTTTGAGATGATAACCTTTTGCAGTCTAAATTTTTAAGGCAATAGTGCATGTTTCTGGAATTTCTATTCTATTCCATCAGTCTGCCAATTTATAGGCTGATACCAGCCTTTTAAATATAAAGAGTATAAAATATTGTAATACAGGTAGATTTGTATACATTTCATTGTTCTTAACTTTCAGAAAGTTTGTCTTTATTGTTGGTGTTTGATTCCACTAAAATTAATAATCAACTAGTTTAACATAAGAGCAAGATGGCATTATTTCTGTTATAAATATGTTACATTTATAACTTAATTTTTGAACCATCATGACTTGATGTCATTATTTTCCTACAGTACATCTTTTACTTTATTCCAACATAATTTTATGGCTTTGTAGGTGCTTTATGAGTTTACAGGTTTGAATTATATCTTAGGTCTGTCTCTAATTGTGTGTTAATTTATTTAAATGAATAAACCTCATTTTTTGAGTGTTTTAGGTAAAAAGTATAGAGAATTCTCATTTTTCTCCACTTTTCCCTAATTTTAATATCTTTCTTCAGTGTGGAACATTTGTTGTAATTGGTAAGCAATACTGAAACGTTATATTAAGGGAAGTGCATAGTTTGCATAGCATTCATTTGTGTACATGACATAGATTTTGACAAATGTGCACTGATAATATCCATAATTGCAGTATTTATAGAATGGTTTTATTGCTCTAAAAGTCTCCATTATCTACCTTTCCAAGCCTCCTACCTCCCAGAACTAGCAGCTACTGATCTTATTAGTTTCCACAGCTTTGTCTTTTCCAGAATGTCATGTCATGGAAATCATATTGTATTTAGTCTTTCCAGATTGGTTAATTTCACTTAGCAGTATGCCTTTAAAGCCCTTCCATGTTTTCTCAGAGTTTGATAGCTCATTGCTTGTAATCACTTAATAATAAATTGTTATATAAAACAACATGCTCTCAAACTACCACATCCTATTTATTCATTTACTCATGAAGGGCATCTTGGTTGCTTCCATGTTTGAAACATTATGAATTAAGTTGCCACAAAAATCTGTGTGTACCTTTTTATGTAGGCATAACTTTTCAACTCATTCAGCAGAATATCAAGGAGCATGATTGCTGGGTCATATCATAAGAGTATATTTTCTGTATATGAAACTGCCTAAATGTCTTCCAAAGTGTTGGTGCCATTTTGGCTTCTCACCATCATTCTCTTGTGTTCCACATCCTTTACAATATTTTGTGTTCTTAATGCCTTTGATTATAGTCATTTTTATAAGTGTTTACACACGTTGTTTCATTATTATTTCTTTTTATTTTTGTTTCTGTGTCTTCTTTTCCATAATACTTGTAGCTACATTTTGTTTTCCATACAGCTATTAATTTTGTGCTAATTTTACATCTTGCACCTCCATAAAGTAACTTATTGATTTTAATATTTTTGCAGAATATTTTCAGTGCTTCCACTGAATATGTATACCTCTACAACTGGATTATTTTACCTCTGCTTTTGAATTTTTTTGCCTTTGGCTGTCTTCTCTAATTTATTTGCATTGACTAAAATTGCAGTATTAATAACAGAGTACCTAGAGGCATCATTATTTTGTTGATTACTTTAGCACAAAGTATAAAGTTGTATAAACACAGGAATCATGATTCATCTGCATATTTTATGTAAATATTTTTCTTGTTCCTGACTGTAGCATTCTGTGTATACGAAAGAAGTTTGAAAACACATGATTTGCAGTCTTCAGTATGAGATTAGTCATCGGTTATTATTTGTATAAATTAATATATTTTTCAAGGACAAAAGTAAAGCAGAACATTATCAACTACTTTATTTTTAAAACATATTGATTCTGCCCTGAAAAATTGCAGCATAGAAAGAAAATCAGTGAAAAATGCCACTAAAATAATCAGAGCAAAACAAAGGCTTACAAATTAGAAAAAGAATTACTAGAGAAATCTGAGAAATAACATATACTAATGATTTGAGTTTTACTACAGGATATCGAGAGGGCTCAGTTCAGGAAATAATATGATACATGACAGTAATAAAGCAAAGAAGAAAAATTTATATTAATATTTACGCTGATGCAAAAGGACATTTAAAATGTTTAGATCTGATAATTTACTTACTTGGCACATCTGAAATTATATTTTCCTTTTATCTATGAACCCAATCTTGTGGTTATTAGTGAAATGCTATATTTTTCTTTCAATAGCTTATACAACTAATTTGATAAATATATTGAGAAATGTCTAATATGATTTATTAACCTTATGTTGTTATTATGCTTAATGAAATTTTAAATTTAACTTATTTCCTCTTTCAAACAAGAGTTGCTTACAGCAATTATTTTTGTTTTAAGAAACTTTAGCATACAATGTTTTTAAGGTGTTCAAAGTAATTTATTGTAGACATGCATACATACAGTCAAGCTAATTAGCTTGCTTATCAGCACATATTGCTAACCACTTATACATGTGTGTGGTGAGAACATCTGCAATCCTGCTTAGCAAAATTTAAATATATAATGTGTATATATAATGTGTTATTATTAATTATAGTCACATGTGTAAAACAGATCTCCCAAAATTATGAGAGAAGTTCTTTATATTGTTTCTTTGAATTTCCTGAGTACAACTCAGGTACATGATGCTAGTCAAGATTCAAGAGAAATACAATGTGGTTCAATCTCCACAGTTGCTATGCAAACTTATGAATTTTAATCTCATTATATATGGAATCATTTCAAAGTTTAAACAAATTGCATTCCTGATCCCAGTCAAAGCCAATACATTCTGGAAAAGAGAAAAAAAATCAATTAAAATACTGAATAATTGAAATTATATGTAAAATGTCTTTCATTATTTTCTTTTTCTCTGTTTTTCTCCTGTTACTTCATCATGTCAGTCATAACTATGCAATTGGGAGCATGTGATACCTGTTACACAGAAATAATTTAGAGTAGTAGCCTTTAGCATAACAAAGTATCCATCTTTTATCACTATTTTGGCTAGGATTCCAGTTTTTTATTTATAAGAAATGTGTCCCTCTTCATTCTATTGATTGCGATTTCAATAAATTTGCAGCATTTATTCATTCATAGTTCCAAATTAATTCATTTTATTTCATATTTATTTATATTTTTAGAATCATTTTAGAACATAAAATTGAGTGCTTATGTTTCATTCTTTCTAATCTCTGCATAAAATATTTTCTTTAATTTAAAATTTACATGAATGTGCAAGATTTTTTCAGCTTTTATGACAATTTTTTTAATTTCTAATATTTTTCAATTGTTTTATTTGTAGTTGTCTGCTCTATTAAAACATAATACATAATTCTATTAGTATATTCAAAGATTTTATAACATTTATTTGTTTTATAGAAATTACTTTCTAGGGTGGTTTTTTTGCTTAAATATTATTCTGTATCTATGTACGTAATGGGATCCCTAGTTCCTTGATCTAAAACAATGCTTATTTGCTGATTTAATATGAAACTAAAGTGAGGAACATCTTAAGTTGCATAACAGTTGTCATTTACTCCAGTCTTGCAACTGGATATATTAGACAAATAGGCTCTTAAGTCCATTAATTCAGCTGTATCATAGAAATATCATACTAATTCACATTTAAAAATGCACTTTACAACTACAATTCATTTCCATGGAAATATATACATAACCTCTGCAACAGCTAACAATGAATAAATACTGTTGAAATATTCGAAAGTACCAACACAAAATATACTCCTAAGAATATGAATATGAAAATAGGTCATAAATCAAGTTATAGGAGAAGCACAGGTTTTTTTCAAAATTATCCCCTATGGAAGACAAAGATAAAAAAGACACATAAAGTATTAAGTTACAAAAATAGACTTACAAAGCTAATGGTGGTCTACTCAAGTATATAAGCTAAAATAATTTGTTTCATTCTTAGCTATTAATTTAATGTTTCTCTTGTTTTCATTTTTGCAAAATATTTTCTGTAGGGCTCCTTTATGAGTACTAAATAATTTTCATATTATAGTTTGTAGCTTTCTTTTTACTATATTTATATTTGAAGTATTTCCAACTTTAGCTGAAAGTACAACAGTTCAAGGCATTTTTCAACACTAAACCACAAGATCATATCAAGCATGGCTTTTATGTCAATTGAAAAATATGTAATTGCATCAATTCAATGAGAGTCTTAGATTATAGTGAGTTCAATGTTAAAAAAGTATATGCTTTTCTTTTTGCATGTGCTGGTACATGTACTAATTTATCCACAAGCTTATATTTATTGCTGAAATAACTGTATGCTTGGTTACCGACATGAAAATGAAGTCAACTAGTAAAAAGATTTCTGAGTTTCTGTGATAATTGTGGTTTCTGCTTAAGAAACCACACCTTGGTTACAAAAACAGAATCCTTCCACCTAAAGCTTCAATAGGAAAGGGAGCAGGCTGGTAAAACTGCAAATATTGTGAGGGACAGACTCGCCCATGCTCTTCCTTGTAATCAAAGAGGGACAGCAGAGGAGGGATCTTATAGACCACATGCATTCAGATGATTGTGGAAAATAAATACTAGCAAGCTCCTCACACTTACTGCCTATTCATGAAGACTTTGTATTATTAGGACTCTGGACCATCTCTGAATCTGATCAAACTGATTTCAGAATATAGTGTTCTGTGTCTTCACGTCTCATTAAAACCACTCTGTGTGTGTGTGTGTGTGTGTGTGTGTGTGTGTGTGTGTGTGAGTGTGCAGATGTGTGTATTTTATGGAGGCAATATAACTTGATTTACTAGCTCATAAATTCCAAATTAAGAAAAGAAACCTTGGGATAGAACATTGAAATTTCTATGCTTTAGAAATCCGGACATTAAGTCAGATGTAGTGATTGTGCCTTGGTCTTACTGAGCTGCTCTCACTAAAATGTCACAGACTGGGGCGTTTATAAGCAACACTTGTATTTGTCACTGTTCTGGGGGCTGGCAAGTCTAATATCCAGGCACTAGACAATTTGGTGTCTCATGACAGCTGCTTCCTGGTTAACATATGACTTCGGCTCTATGCCTTCACATGGCAATGATGGGAAGGCAGCATCTTCAGGCCTCATTTATTAGGGCACTAATCTTATTCACAAGGGCCTTATCCTCATGGGGCTATCACCTCCCAAAGTCCCTACCCCTAGTACCATCACAATAGTTATTATATTTCAACCCATGTATTTAGAGGGAACACAAATATTCAGTCTAGAGTAGATTGAATGGGACTTTTGAGTTGTTTTTCTTTGTCAGGGATTACAATAGTTCTATATATGGGAATAAAAAAGATGCAAAGCAATAAAAACCAAAGTGCCCAAGTATGAAATATTTATCTCTTTCATTTTGTTCATCTCAACATAACTTATTCTGATTAATAGATTAAATTATCAGACATTTTATAGATCATCAGTCATATACAGATTTCTATTTAAGTCCTTAACTTTAAAAAACCCACATAAACAATTCCTAATAAACCCATATATTTCACGCTTCTTTCCTTACACTTGTTTAGATTACAAGTATGGAGAATAAGTAAAACAAATAAATTTTTTTAAAAGAAAGCAGATTTCATTTAAATCTTATTTTAAAATATTGAAAGGGGAACATAGGCAAACATTTTAACAAGTAGCAAAATGAAATTTTGAAGTATGCTATTAAAAATGTAAACTAATACATATTATTAAAATATGACCTCTATGAATTAAAAAATATTATGCACATGACATCTCTATCACTAACCTAGACAGCACATTCCCTAAAATTTGCAAATACATCCAGTATTAACATTTAACTCCATTAGGTTGGAAACGTTATGTGATAGGGTATGTTATTCCTGCAGTTTTAAAGTAGGTCTTCAATTTGAAGTTCAGTGCTTTCTCATACCATTTTTAAATCTTTCACTAGCATTGACTCATAAAGTTTCACCTTTGCCACACGACATGTTGCAATGACTGCAGTTCTTGGAATTAATCAACATCATTAATGGTCTAGAAAAGTCACCTTTTAAAAAACATTCACAATGACTACTGATATTTTTCAGCTAACTTGTAATAGGGCCCAGTACTTAATTGTCGAGTTATTGCAAGTCTTTAGAAGACATTTCTTGACCCCACACTACCTGTCATATAAGAAGATATATACATTTTCCTTGTGATAGCAATTTTTCGGAAATGGTTTAAAAACTAATCTCTGTCTCCTATGAATCCCTCCAGCCAATAACTTGGTTTTGTTTCTCTGCTCCTTCTTTTCCTGATGGAGAGTGACTAGAAATCATCTTTGTCCACTACCTGGAGAAAAAAAATCCTACACTCATTAGACAATGAATATTTTAGGGACACAGATAATAAAGATATCATGCGCCTGATATTTGACTTCCAATTAGTTATTATAATGCTTTAAGTGTTGGTGGTTTGAGTGCAGACATACGTAAGTGTGTGGTGTTTCTGTGTAAAATATTGTGAATCAGACATTTTTGACCTAATTTAATACCAGCTTACTAGAAACTAATTTAACAACACTTTCGGTTACCAAAACTTTGCATATGATTATTGCTTATAGAAGTTACAAATTATCCTTCAAACTGGGTTCAAATAATTTTGAAAATTCTTTTCATGTTTTAACATCTCAGTAGTCTTTTATCTAGACCACTATACTATAATTGCTTAGTCAAAATTTCTCTTCCTTATTGAATGAAATGATAATTATATGCTGATTTCTGATTAAAAATGTTGAGTGCATTTAGCTTGCTCAAAGGGTATCGTAAATAGTGTTTTCATCGAAAGACTAACAGACTGGCAAATAAATTAGAGAAAATATAAATAATTAAAAATATATTGGAAGACACTTTTCCTATGTACTTTACTCAAACTCCAAAATATATAAAAATGTATCATTTTGCAATGCCTTATACCCTGCAATTAATTGCATTTTTGCTTTAGTGAAAAATGCTTTCAGATAAACTCATATTAATTACATTAAACTATATGATGATTTTAAAGAATATCATAGGGACTAACAAATATCCCATGCTACAGTGAGAGGAAATGTAGGCACTGTAAATGTAATTTGGAATAATAACATTTGGCAATGGTCATTTTATAAATGAAAAATAACTCAATTTTTCTCTAACATACAATCACAGAGATGAGCTTATTACTCAAATACATTCTAATAATTTGAGACTAGACAGCAGAATTTTAAAGTCTGTAGTATATTCCTGACTGATATTTACTATATTGAATGATGATCAGTTAATTCACTAACTGACTTTTCTTTCTTTAAAGAAGATGTGCAAGCAGAAATGAAGGCAAGTTGACAAGCAGGCAGGAAGAGAGAGGAGAAAGAAGCGGTTTTTTTTTCCATTTAGTTTTTCACACTGGTTGCTTCCCCCTGGACCTGTAACTTGAACTCATGGGTATGTTGCTTGCTTCTTCAGAGGCAATTACTTAACCACTGCTTCACCAGGGTGCTCTTGACAGTCTGCAAAATGAATTCCATCAACACATTTCCCCCATTTGGGTCATCAATTTTGGTACCTATAAGAAAATACAATGTTGATTTGTAAGGATGCACACCTTATAGGTTTAAGGTGTATATAGGTTTATAATGTATAATGCAATAGACGTCAATTAATATTTTAAAAGTACAATGTGTGATAAAATTTTAAAAATAGTGTATTATTGCAACCAATATTTTAACTATTTTGTACCTCTATCATTTATCTTTATCATAGTCATTATCTTTCTAATATCGTCATCATCAATCATGCATCACCTATATGGCATTATAAAAGTTCAATAAAACTGAGATAGAAATTCACAGTGTCAGGGCAGGGTAGATAGGTCTCCAGATACATACATGGAGGCAGGTAGGGGTGTTACAGTCACTGTGGTTCATTCAAGGTTGATTAAATTCTTGACTATAGTCAGAGACAATACAAATACATAAACATGCTAAATTGGCTCTATAGTCCAAATTTTAATCTATTGTCAACGAATGATTAATTTTACACAGACCTGTTCATTTACACTTCTTGGTTTTAAATTAAAACACTCCTTAAATTAGGACATGGAGAATTAAATGCTTTTAAGTTAAGTGTTAACCTTCAGACCTCAGAGCCTATTGCAGAGACTGGTCCAAATATGATATGTGATAGTCTTTGCAAAATTATAGTAAGTAAATAAAATATACATTATATGAGTACATACAAGTATATATTACATGAACACATATAAATTACATCTATATAAGTGATTAATCACTATCAAGTTAACATATCAACTCACACTATTCCTGTGTCTGTATGTACGTGTTGTGTTGTGAGAACACATAAGATACTCAGTAAGATTCAAGTGTGCAATAACAAAGTATAATCACCATGTAGTGCATCTGATTTCTTCTTTGACATAAACAAAGTTTGTACTCTTTTCACCAATATCTCCCCATATCTCCCACCCTTCATGCCCTGGTAACCTTAATTCTAGTCTTTGCTTCTATGAGTTTGACTTTTTCTTAAAACCTGACATATAATTAAGATCATTGCATGTTTGTTTAGTTCGTGTATAAACTGGTATAGCCATTATAGAAAACAGCACAGAAATTTGCAAAAAGATTAAAAAAGGAAAAATTATATGATTTATTGATTCCACTTCCAGGGTGTGTGTGTGTGTCTGTGTGTCTGTGGTGTGTGTGTGTGTATTCAGAGGAAATTAAATCAGGGTTTTTAAAAAGGTATCTGCATTCCCATGTTCATTGAAACATTTTTCGCAATAGCCAAGACAGACTATCTTCTTCAATGAAGTTGTCATTGCTGTTTGTTCTGTTTCCTTGAGTCTGAATTTCCACTGCTCTGCCAGGTTATCTTCTCTCTGGGTCTTGAGTTCCCTTAGATGAAATCTTAATTCCTTTTTTAAAACTAAGTCTGTTATAGGAGATCTCTAGAATGATGTTCCACAGATGATTAGAGAAATGTAGTATTTCCTTACTGGTCATGAGATATAATATGTATAAGGCTGAGAAGCCTGGGGTAAGTCCTTCCTCTCTGATCTGATGGGTCTTTCAGTTCTGAAGGCAAAAGACTCAGTCAACCCTTTCACATTCTTACCTGTTTCTGGGTCAGAAATTCCTAGCACACACAACTAATAGAAAACTTTTACAGGAATGAAGTTATTACCCATAAAGCTCTGAACATCAATCTCCTCCCAGAATCCATTTCTTGTTAATCTTGTTACTCAGGATTTCCTCTGCCCGCGAGAGAGAGATGTTCACAAATCCCCCTGCAGACATGGGGATGGACTCAGTGGCCATGGTTTCACTTACATCCAGCTGCCCTGGGCTCAGGGGCCATTTGGTTCAAAGGTGGCCAACATCATGGAATTGCCACAAAGGAGAATGGAACCAGAATTCCTAGGGAGTTTTATTTGTAAAACATCCTCTGTTCCTTTGCTACCTCTGCTCCTGACCCTCACTCACGTACCTGCCTACTCTGGGCATCTGTCCTGGGTGGACTCTTAAAGACTCACGCTCCGATAATGATGTGTAAGTAGCTTAACACTAAGGGCTTTAACATACCTTTAAGAGCATGTAGAAACAGAGTACACACAGGCAACACAACAATGGCAGCAATTAAAAAGAAAAACAGACCAATCAGCATGAATATCACTGCTGCCCATGGAATTAACTCTTTGAATGTTCACATTAGCACTTTCAATTTTTCAGATGCAGAACTTCTCAATAAAATACAAATATCAAATGAAAAGGATTCAGTATTTTATAATCCAATCAGTTCGCTATGATCTTTATATGAACTGGGAGAAGGGTGCATTCAATTTAAACCCTCTTTTAAGTTCACTTGTTAGGATTTTCCTTCCATGTTTAATAAACAAAGATCAGTTATCTAACATGGCATGCCTATATCATCTAAAATGTTTTGTGTTTGCTCTTAGTATACGTTTTCAGTGTTAATCTTTTTCCAGTGGATTCCAAAGAATTATAATTTTAATCATTGTGTTTCTCTTCTCACACAGTGTTAAGATGCACATATACAGAACAATAAAACTGGAAGAATATTTCCCAAAGCACATGTGTTTAAACATTTCATATATGGCACATCCTCATTTTGCATACTTACTACAAGTTGAGAGGTAACATCAAAATATAAGACCAATTTGTGTTTTCATCATAATTATAGTTCTCAAGCATATACATATTTTAAAGTTCTGTTGAACTTATTTATAAATTTTTTTTATTTTAATCTTTTAATCTCTCCCCTAGCCCTCAAATTTACCACATATACACACTCTCCTCTACCTACCACATAATTTTAGAGGAAGTTAAAAACCACTGTGCTCATAAATTAAAATTTTCTTTTTATATAAAATTAATAAAAATCACTATATTTCTAAGTAATAATTCAGCAAAACATAACAAAAAATATTTTGAATATGTTAACAAGTTAATTTATTAACTTGCATTTTATTGTTTCTCATTTTTTAACAGTTTGAAAAGGTGTCTATTTTTTTCTTTCTGATGAGGTTTAGATGAAAGTTAATATTGGTGCACACTGGTGGTGTACTGGTTAGGTCCACTAACTTTTTTTGGTTCAGTCTACAGACATCCCAAGGACCAAGATTCATGACCTGGGGCCATGGCGGCTAAGCAAAATGAACAACTAAAGAACATAAGCCAATGCTTTATCCTCTCTCTTTTCTTGCCTGCTTGTTTGCCTGCCTACTCACCTTTATTCCTGTCTGCACACTTCCTTTAAAAAAAGTTAACATTGCTTGACTTAGAAAATTAAGCAAATAAGCAATCAACTGATTATTAGGACATCACAGAGCAAAAGGAGTATGGAATTGTTCTTTTTCTATTGGACTAGAGCACACTTACTGAATTTTTAGTGGGCAATTTTAAATTTATTCTTCTTGAAGATAGTCCAAATAACAGATCAGACAGTGACACTTCTCTCTTTTTTTACCAACATGACAACATGAAAGATATTATTAACAAGCATAGGTTAATCTGATGAGTTTTAGGAATGTGATTATGGAAATGTAAGGTATAAATAATAGATAAATATATGACTTCTTATCAGAGAGCATATAATTTCAATAACTTCCTATTTATGGAAAGTTTTTTGATACTGAGATGTGTTTTATATTTAGTAGTTGGTGTTTTATTTTCAAAAACAGTGTTTGTATATTACTTTGAATTTTTCTTAACATAATAATATTGTTCAAACGGACTTATATAGATTTGAAGTTTGAAAAATTTACTCAAAATTTAGGTACTGCAGACTATTTAAAAATGAAATGCCAGATGGATTTTGGAACATGAAATTTTAAAAACGAGTTCAAAAGGCAGAAGGTGATATTCCCATGAAAGCCTCCACTGGCAACATAATAGCTGAGACTAGCAACAGTTTTGACTCTATAGTTAAGCTCTGGGTGTATCCTCTAATAATCAAACTTATTATGTGAAAATCTATACTCTAAGGCGCTCAAAGATAAGCCTCAGCAAAATATTTTTTAATGTACCATTGCTACTAATGAAGAAAACCTTTATGAAAATGAATATGATGTGTCTGTTGTATGGAATTCATAATGCACTGTTTATTGCTTTATAATGTGCAAAAATCTTCAGTCAGCCTATTCAAAAAATTGCAATGGAAAAATGCCCTAGTGATTGGATAAATATTAATTTATCATGTAACTGAGAATATCTGGTGTCTAGCTTTTCATAAATATGCTAGATCTCATCTTAAAATATAATTCCCTTATAGCTTCCTTATAATAACTTCCCACAATTTCTCGACTCCATATAGGACTCCAAAGCATTACTGGGAAATGTTTCCTAATAATACACTTCTATAAGACCAATTTCCAGTGAGCGACATGAGATGTCTGTTCAGAAGTCTGTCTAATAATGTTAGATCCCATTTATAGAACATTTCTCAGGAAGTGAAATGTAGGACAGGGGGTCCTTTTTATGAAGCCAAGAATCCATACAAAAGCTAGTCTGCTTCAAATTTAGATTGAACTAATAAGATAAAGTAGACTTAGAAGAGGAAGTTTTGCACTTACACCACATTATTTATTTTGAAGGATCACTGGTATCTTGCTTTTTTATTTCTCTCTCTCTTCATTTGCATGAGATGTGAACCAAGGTTTTAAGTGAGTTTTCCTCATTTGACTTGCTTCTTGATCTCCAGTAAACATTCCTGAGAAATAAATGCCCAGGTAGCCTGACTTCTGTGGTAGGTACAATAGTGGACCCCCAAAGATGCCTATATCCTAATGCCCAGAATGAATGGACAAAAGGAACTTCACAAATATGATCAAATTAATAATCTTGAGATGAGAAGAAAATCTTATATAATCTGGGTGGACTCAATGCAATCACTGTGGGATATATCAGAAGAAAGGAGAACAGTGAGAGAGAGCTGTAATGACAGAAGCAGGACTTGGGGAGACAGGAGGAATAGGCGGAGGAATAGGCCACTAGCCAAGAAATGTAGGCAGATGTCAGAAATGGGAAAAGACAAGAGAGCAGGTTCCTCTTTAGAGGTCCAGAGATAATGCAGCTTTGTGCTTTGGATTTCTAGAACTTTAAAATAGCAAGCTCACATTTTATTAACCATTAAGTTTATAGTGATCTTTTTTAGAGCAGCAATGGGAAACTAATATATGATTCATGAACACACAGCCATAACTCATAATGCACAATTTGAGCCAGAGCAGCCAGTTTCAGTCAAAGACAGAGACATCCCAGGTGAGCCACAGAAATGTGATTTTGAAGTAAAACTTTCTCTTTCCCTCTCTTCTCAACATATCTCAAAACCAGCACATTTCATTGTTTTATGTTTTAACTAAAATAGAAATGTAGACATAAAGAGATATTCTTGCTTTATAATTGACTTTTAGAAGGGATATTATATTTTAACGTTAACTAGATTTGAGGTATCCATGATAATAAATTTACATTATTAGTATTAGAGTTTGTTTAAACAATAGTCAGGAATAAAATTCAGCATTGTTATCCTCAATATATAATATGAAAATGTGGATTGTTGATATAACTGATGTTATAGCAAAGAAAGAGTGATTTAGAAACGAGTTGTTTAGAATTTGTTAGTTACAAGTGAATGTTAATTCAGAATGGATTATCAACCTCATGTTTGCCTTGAATGGTAGGGATTAAAATCTCGCTAAATCACAGAGTTGAGAATTACATGCAGCTTTTTGTTCTTAGTTAATCAGGCTGAAACTTTCTACGGAAAAGTTTTTCCGTAATTTGCTTTTCACATAAATATGGACTTTATATCACATGTGCATAGTTAATTAAAGACACTAGAGGGAATTAGATATAAAATACTATATCAATTAAAGATTGCAAGTTATCTTTTAAATCATTGGAGTTGTAGCGATCTTTCAAATCACAGAACATAACAGATGAGCAAACAGTTTGGATTCAGAGATGCTGCATTGTTAACTTACTTATTTTGTCTTCTCAGCCAAAACGGTCTGTCTTAGTCTGTTCAGACTGCCGTAAGAAAATTCTATAGATACATAAGCAACAAAAATTTTTACCTCATAGGTCTGGAGGCTGAAGTAGGAACCATGGTGACTGAGATCAGGCTCTGTTGAAGGCCCCTTCCAGGTGTGTGCTGCTGACTTCTCTCTATGTGATCACATGGCGGAAAGGCTGGCAAGCGTGTATAAACCTGGTCCCTCAGTGCACAAATTATATTCTTGAGGGTGAACCCTTGACCCAGACACCTCCCAGAAGTTCCACTTCCTATCATGGGGACACGATTTCAAAATATTTCAAAATACAGATTCAAAATGGAGCCGATTCTCTCCCATTCTGGTAGCTTTCAGAGTGAGTGTTTGTGCTGGGAAGCACTAGAATTAACATTTTCTGTACTCCCTCAATCCACTCTTGAATCCATACCATCTATTATATTCTGTTTGCCAAAATGCTTTTTATCCCGATATTCCTGATAGAACTTGGCTTATTATTAGTGCTCTAATCATTGGCAATATTTAATCTTTTTTTTCCTAAGGGAAAGGGCTTACTAAAACTGCAAATGCACACAGGTCTGAGATTGGCATGGACTTGCTACTCTTCTCATGAAGGAAACAAGAAAGGGTAGTTGATTATTGATTCATGTCACATTTAATTTTTAATGTGTGTGACATGGAGGTATATTTTCTACAACTTCCTAAATTGCTGTCATTTGATGTTCATAAAATAAAATTTCGTAGAGAGAGCTTAGTACTTTATCATTTAATCTGGACGAGGAAGCCCATAAATTCAAACAAAAAAATCCTAAATCCCATCACAATGGGGCAGTCAGAAAGTTGGCTGTATTTCTTTAGGATGATTGAAGAATGTTTGTTGGTTTTGTCTCGATTATATATTTGCTACTGTGCTTTTATTATGATCAATTATTCCTACTCTCATTAAGAAATATTTACATAGTACACAATGAATTATCAGATATCAGTGATGCTTAAAGACACAGTCTCTGGTGGTGAATTTATATACAGATGTTGATTCATAATTACACACAACTTAATCCTATCTAATGTCATGATGCAATGCTCCTTCAATAAAATTAAAAAATAGACACACTGACCAAAAAAATAATTAAATAAAAAGACCTATTTCTTATAAATGGATAGAACTGAAACAAGATAAACTTGCTTTCAATGCACCTATAGAAAATATTTTGGTCATATTTAGGCATTGTTTTAAATACGTTCTCTATTAATATTTACTTTCTCTTTCTAATGTTTAATTAATTTGTGATGTATTTTAACGAAATGGCTACCATGAATTAATATAATCTCCTAGCAGTATATTTACTGGAATTTGTTTATTTTGCTTTTTTCCATTCATGGGTTTTACATTGTCACTTTTCCTCTGGAAAGTAAAAATTGTCCCCTGTGCAATTTTTACTCTCCAAAGATATCATGACGGTAAGGTTAAAAAAACGAAACCCAAGAAAGGATAAACCCTGTCGTATAACCACAAACATTTTCATGGAACCAGGAACTTGTGAGATAACACCTTATTTCTAGGCAATTATGTCATTACCTGGGCCGCACCCCATGCTGGTGTTCCGACATCATCTAGGGACAAGCAAAGATCTGAGCAGTCTGAGCCCCTCAAGGGAGCCTGGACCCTCCGTCAAAGCAGTTATTCCGTGTTGCGTCTGGGACCTACTAAAAATAGTCCAGACAGAGAAGAATGACTGCCTACGACAAGAAATGCAGTACAAAGACATCCCCATGAACTTGTTAGCTTTCTCTTTTTTATTTGTGTTTTAATCCTAATGAGTCAATGGTTATTAACAAGAGTTTCACAAACACTTTGCCAACTGAAGACTCAAGCAATGGAATAGGCTCTGATTCCTTTGGAGGCTGCATAGTCATCTCTGATTATTTTCAGAAGTCATGAAAACTGCAAAAATTAATAATATGGCAGTTTTAATATTTTAATTATTTGTGTCTGTGTGTTACTGGGTTTCAACCCCCTGCTGCATTTTGATTGCAAGGATAAATACAGGGAGTATTTCAATTATACTAAGTTGAATCAAATGTTGTTAGACTGACCTCTTCAATACCATGTGAGAATTCATATTTAATAGAAAAAGGAAGCATTATGAAAAACATATACAAGAAAATAATGTCGACATATACTTCTTTCAAAGCTTCCAAGCACTGGAAAAATTCTTCATAAAATATGGATCGTGCATTCATGAACATTTTATTATATCACTATAGCAACAAATTAGCCAAATGACAATAGTAAAACTTCTAACACTCTAATTTACAAATTCAGGATGATTTCTAATGGATTTTGCTTTCAATAGTCCAATTTTTAGTGCTTTTCTTTAGCAGGTATAAAGCTAATATAATCGCAGGAAAACTCCCAAAGGGGCTTTATAGGAAAAAGTTCATCAACCCTCTAATGTATGGATTGCAAATAAATACTGCCATGCAGGTAATGTGAATTAATGAATAAATAGCATTTTCAAACTGCAACTTCTAATACGTAAGTTTTATCAAAAAACAAGGCATTTTATGAAAGAAAAGGAATTTTTTAATTTACAAATGTCACAGTACAACAATTTAAAATAAAAAATGTATGATTATTTTATACACTAGTGATACATTGACTTATTTTCTAATGCACTTTGCTGAACTCCATGATTTTTCTTATCTGCAAAGAAATTGATAAACTTGATGAAATAGTGTCAATTTCTGATAAACTGCAAGAACAAAAACAATTTATGCTCAAATGAATAAAGTTTTATCTTAAACACTGTAAATTACATTAATTGATCACAAAATACATCTCAAACATCCTACCTGTTTTTTATGTCATAATTCTAATTTTTCTTGCTTTTGCACAGATTTCAGGAAGGTGGTTAAAACTTTCTGTTAATCACCACACTCATAGCTGCAGACAGAGAGACATATTGAAATCCCTGTTTTAAACAGCAGTTGAGTAGTTACCTGATCTATTTTAATAAGTATTTTAAAATTATGTTTGTCTGTTTTAAATAATTTTTGAAGTAATTCTATATTATAACATTATATGTCAGATGAACTTCATTATGAATCAACCTGTGTATATATTTCATTAAGTTCACCACTGAAAATAAAATGCAATCTTTCACCATGTAATTGATCCCTGCTACCTGACTTGCCCAGCCCTTCTTTCTTCCCTATCATGACCTCTAATTTGGACTTATACTCACTGTGAACTAAAATGAAAATATAATGAAAAATGAACTTATAAAGCACAAATTCCCAAATATAAAAGCTCTAATTTTATAATTATATCCCCTCCATTTCCCTCCCTTTTCCTCACTCCTCATCCTCTAACATTCTAAGAACTTTTGAAAGCTTAATTTTGAGTTACTGTACTTTGATGGTAGAATAGATTATATAAGACATTGCAAAATTGATTTACTTATATTCAGCCATAGCTTGACAATTAAATATCAAAATATTCATAGAATTAAGATCATGTGAACAAACAAGTAAAGAATCAAATTATTCTGAGTCATTTTGAAAGTATTCAAGCTTACACAGAGTTGTTCTCTGAGCTTTCCTATTCTTCTTATGCCAAGTGTGGTCAGAGAGATGGAGGGTCTCTATCAAAGTATAACTTCTGAAGCAGAGCCCTCTGCTCTTCCTACCTACAAGAGGCTAGGCACACTCACTTTGCAGATGAGGACACGTTAAAAGAATTTCCTAGAGGTTTTCTCCTTCTTCTTCCAAAGAAAACATTTAAGTATATTTGAATCTAAGTTTTCCTAGCACTATGTATAAGTTCAAGTTTAATAATGGCTAAACTATCTTCTAATTTGGGTTCCATTTTAGATCTTCAGTGCTCAAATTTAGAGGTTTAAAATCCTGTGTGAAATTGTTTCACCGTATGAAAAAATATTTACTCATGTTTCTTATACTTTTCATTTAAAGAATGAAATGTTGTCTTCATGAATTTTGTTATAGTTCACTCTTGGATAACCTCCATGTGTGGAGGTTTTGAAGATATGCTGCAGATGAAAACTTTCATTTGCATAACTCTCTATGGAATTAAAAGAAACATTCATGTAATGTAAAGGGACTTCACACCTATAGTTTTCCTCCCCCGATATCATATAACAGTGGAAATAAGAAACAGATCTCCAACTAACCAAAAATGAGAGACATTCTATAACATCCCAGGCCCAAATTCATCAAAATTAGGAAGATAATGAAGAACAAGGAAAGTGTGAGAAAAATATCACCCCAGAGGAAGGTAGGAAGTCCTGATGCCTGTGTGTCAAGTGCTATCCTTTATGGGATTGGGAGACAGGAAAAGTACTTAGGGAAAACTGAATGGGATCCAAATAAGCTGAGAGTTCAGCTAGTAAAAATGTACTGTTCGTTTCCTGGGTTCTGACAAAAGTATCAGAATAATGTAAGAAGTCCCAACAGGGGCAATGAGGTGTGATTTGCAGAGGAACTCTCTGTGCTTTGTTTGCAAGCTCTCGGTAGAGCTGAAATTATTTTTAAATAAAGTCAATTTGCATAAATAGAGCATTCAGAAAATATGAAAAGAATATGTAAATGAAGCTATAAGCCAAACTTAGCCATTTCGAATAATTGACTTCTTCATATCCTTAATAATTTATGGAACAGAAATTTAGTGCATGGTGACATTTATGAGAAAGGGAAAGAAATGACAACTTTTCTAGGTAGAATTAAGAGAGGGCCATAGGGAAATAAACAATTCACAATTAAAATTTAGAACCTGGAGGAGTACAGCTGTGTGTATACTGGTAAAAAAGATTTCAGTCTTACTCTTCGGAGATGTTATAAATTAAATGAAGCTAATCATCAGAAGACAATGTGAATAACTATTCTAAATTTCAATTTTTACTTAACTTACTCAGCCCAGATTCCTAGACAAAAATCATATCACTCTAGCTAGACTTGAATCAGATGCTCCAAAATCAAGTGAGTACAACAGAGGTTTTTGAAAAGTGAAATCATCTGGAACTGTTTCTGAGTACCAACAATTCTGCCTCCATTCCTGATTACCAATCAATCACATGACCACATGGGAAGGATGGATCAACCACATGGCATGGGTGGATCAAGCTCCCACCTTTTGTGGAAAAGACAATGTTTCATATCTAAAGCACACTTTTCCATGATTTTAAAGGACACTGTAACACACAGGCAAACGTATGGTCTAAGTTAGCCTGAAAAATAAAGAACTTATTTGGAACACTGATAAAATAACATAGCTGTGTTTGTAGCAGGAGAAAATGTATTGCTTACCCACGAGAAATCACTATCTTAAGTTTAAAAAGACAGGATGGAATATTGACATCTTTTTTTCGCACACTTGGAAAGAAACAACAAAGACATAGGAATGGGGTTTGGACTCAAACTTGGCAGCCAAGGTCACCACTCCTGATGACAAAATTCAGGGAGGAAGAAGAGATGGATAAAAGTCCCTGGGCTGCTGGACCAAACTGAGTTTTGTTCAACCCTTTAAATCTATGATAGAGATACACTCTGACATAGCTTCGTCCCACCAGTTTGTGAAAATGAACTTCACTTTTGCATATTTCACCGAGTCTCACTGTAAAGGCTTTCTATGTAAATTAGACTCTAGTGCAAAAGGACTCCACCCTATGTACCAGGAAGACGTTAGGGCAAGAAAACGATTTTCTCACTCAGTTGGAAGCTGCTTGGAAAAGGTTACGGATTAAACCTAATGGGAAAGAGAAAACGGCTGTGCTAAATGGCGCTCCTGGAGGGGCTGTATCAAGCCAGACACTGTTGGCAGCAGCCCAGGGGAGCCCGGGTTGACCTAGGTAGTGAGTTGCCTGATGGAGCTTCTAGAGACCATCATGTGGGAGAGAGAGTGCCGTGCAGTGGGAGGACCCAGGAACGGCATTTGAAGGCGAGAAATGACTCCTGGGAGAGCATCACACAAAGAGGGATCACAGAACATTGGCTACAGCCTTTCGAAGCAAGGAATGTGGTCCCATGATGCGTCATAATCCACAGGGCATCAGTTTGCTGAGTGTCATCTCAGACAGGTGATCATATTTTAGATGATCCTTTTCTTCTTTAAATGCACTGGATTCAGTGATTTGTGGCTTTGAAAAATACTGGGATTATCGCACCACAGGTCAAGTTCAAGTGTTTTGATACAGAAAATGACAATGAAAACACACTCTCCATCCCATCTGCAGTGTCCCACGCAGGACAGAGGTGGCAAAATCACCTGCTTATACAGAAAAGGAGAATTTCCACTCAAAGATTTTCACACCCTACTCACATGTAGGTTTTACAAACCATTTTGAAACAGATGGCTCACAAAACAAAAAAAAAAAAGGAAGTCACTTGAAAAATTAAATTATGTAAAATGAGAAACAGGCTCACAAGGTTATAATTGTTAGAGTAATAAATTATCTAATATCATAATATAAAAAAGAAAGTCAGTCCGTGTGAAAATGGGGTATTATTTGATTTAGCAAATAAATAGGACTTTAAAACTATTATTCTAAGTAAATGAAAAAAAAAAAGTAAATAAAAAAGAAAAACTGAACGCAAATAACTGACATCTCCTACTTTATCATTGTAAATCATGTCTTGACTGCTGAAAAGGCTGCCATTATGGGATTATCAATTTATCAAAAATATCAGTTTACCATGAGTAAATCAAAGTAGTTATCAAACACCGTACTTTGTAATTATGTACATGCGATGATGTTAAATTTTATCAGTAACTTTGCTATGTTTGACTTTTAAATAAAAATTTAGTGAAAATACTGCATTAAAGCATTGTGTGTTTCAGATCGTATTATCATATGTATATGTATATTTATGCATTAAAATAAATCCAATTCCTTTTTTATTTAAGAATCATTTCCTGATCATTTAATTCTGACCTCTTTAATATCCTGGATTAGGGAATTTTGAAAACACAAAATCTTGTTTCTTAAATTGAAAGCACTGTTCTGTTGAAAAGAAAAGTACTGGTTTATAGCTAGTATTTTATATTTAATTAAAATTCCCTCTAGGTAGATTTTTTTGGAAATTAGATGCATAGGACACTCTAGCTCTACTTACATTCTGCTTTCAAACTAGTCACTTACTAGTCTCATATATCACAATATTTTGCATACTACAACCTAGATAAAATATTTTTAAATCGTATTGCACTATTGTCAGAAAGAAAGGGAGCATAGAGAATGAGCTTTCAACAACATACTGAATTAACTTACATCAGCTATAGTTGATATTACTGTAGAAATGATTTCTAAATACAAAGCTGTATAGAAAGTAATCAGCAAGTTTCTCTGATTACAGTGACATTACTCTATCACAATGTTATATTGTAAATCCTAAAACTTTGATATCAGTTTTTTTTTTTTCTTTTGGAATTCATCTCACACTTTTGCTGTATTTCATTTGAATTAGCCTACACCACCGATGATATCCTAATTTTTTTTTTCATGTTAAGTGTGAATGAAAATAGAACATTTCTGTAATTTACCAGTTCAAACTAAACTTTCTAGCTTGGAATTTTTTCTTTTATTAGGCATATTTCTTAAAGTGTATTTTTGATACAAATGATATAATTTATTTTTAATTGTGAATATTATTTTATTATAATAAAATAATTAAATAAAAAGATAGACATCAGCTCATTATTATATAGTGAAAACTGATGGAACCACCAAAGAAAGAATATGAACCTGTCAGAATAAGTCATGAGACCTCACATTTTAGTTATCTTCTTTTCCCCACTTTTAAGATAATCACTCACAGTATGGTTTCCTTGAATTTGTGTTACTACCTAAGTATGCATTCCTATACTTCCCCAAGCTCCATGGCTTGATATAACCCTTTAGTTTGGTTTTGTGTGTTTAAGTCTATAAGTAACAAAATCATGTAAAATTTTTCTTTGTTTATTTTTCTAATCATACTATTTTTAAGGTTTTTTTTTTTTCCTTATTTTCATTCTCATTTAGCCTTGTAAAGTAGAAATATATAATAATGAGGGGTATTTGGCTTATTTCCAGTGCTGAAAACTACAGAAAGAATGTTACACTAAGAATATACCATGTATATAAAAATCATGAGTGCATTCATACCATATTAACTCAAGGAAGATCTGAATAGCACCATAATCAAGAACAAGCAATATTTTTTTTGTATCCAAAATTAAGAGTTCTCTTAATCCGATTCGTATTTTTAAATCTAAATAGAAAAAAAGTACATGCATATCTCAATTTGAAGTCTGCATTCATAAAAACATGCAATCACAACTAATACAAATTCTTAATAAACCATAAAGTAGGTGATACTGTCATTAATATATCTGAATGCATGCTCTATTAGAGATACATCCATAGCAATATATTAAGTTCATATTAAGGAACTGAGCATAAATGTTTTCATTCTTGTCATTTTATTATTTATATTTATGGAAGAATTAGACAATCTGTTCTTACATTTTCAACAGTTTTATTGACGTTTTATTTGTTTAAAATTGTATTTATAAGTTCGGGAGATAGATGTATGTATTCATCAATGTGAACATCACACAGCACGTGGCCCCAGAAGCCTTCTGCCCCTCATCCCTGTCGCTTCACCCTCTACCCCATTTTCCCTGTCTCTTTTCCCGTTTTGTAACCACTCTTGATTTCACAAAGAAAATTTTGTTATTTCTTTCTCTATATTCCTTATATGCCTTTTCTTCCTGACATTTCATTTAGCATGATCACAAGTTCTAACCAAGCTATTGCAAAAATCAAGAGCTCATCCTTTTTAAGAGCTGAGTAGAATTCTCCTGAGTTTGTATACTTCATCTTCAGATTTCAGTGGTCATGAATGGAAAGAATTAACCCAGTCAAAAGTATGTCTTATTCAAAGCAATATACATATTCAGTCCAAACTCTGTCAAAATTCCAATGATATTTTTATGGAAATAGAACAAATAATAGTAACATTTGAATAGAATCACGAAAGACCTTGAATAGCCAAAATTTTCCTTAGAAAAATAGAAAATGGAGTAATCATCTTCTTGACTTCAAACTATTTTTGTTTTTGTTTCCCTTACCATTGATTTCATTTATCCAAATTGCTTACTGAAGTTAATGCAATGGCGTGTACCACCTATACTGCCTTTTACGTATTTTGTAGTGCAAGTCTTCAATCCATTTTGAGTACTTTTTTGTGTGAATGACCTACTTTCTTCTCTCTCTCTCTCTCTCTCTCTCTCTCTCTCTCTCTCTCTCCCTCTCACTTTCTCCCCCACCCCTTTTCTTTTTTTGCATGTGGCTATCAAGATTTCCCCACATTTGTTCAAGAGTCTTTCCTTTCCCTTGCATGCTCCTGGTTCCTTTTTCAAAAATGAACGGTCAGTATATGTGTGGCTTTACTTCTGGAATCTCAGGATTATTTCATTGGTCTGTGTGTCTGTTTTTATTCCAATATTATGTTGTTTTTATTACAATTACTCTGTAGCATAGTTTAAATTTGGGAACCTGATTTCCCCATTTTACCTTTTTAATTTTATAATAGCTTTTAAGCCCTTTTGTGGTTAATTCTACCAATACATGATCATAGAACATCTTTCCATTTGTTGTGGTTTCTTTTATTTATTTCAGCAATATCCCTATTTTCATGAGGATTTTTTATTGCAGATGGCTACTGACATTTGTCTAATTTTTTTTTCTGCATCTGTGACTTTTCCTTTATTGATGTTGTGTATTACATTAATTGATGTGCAAGCAGACATAACGAATGGCATGCAAATTAGAAAAAAGAACACTAGCAACTATAACTATATGTCATTAATTATTTATGTTAAAAAATAGAGACATCAGCTAATGGAATTAGATGTTTAATCGGAAGTAAATAATAGCTTCTGAAAGATCTCAGACATTGTTAGATTCAAATTCTCTTGCCATATTATGCTTTCATAACAATGAAAAATGCTCAGAATGTCATCCCACAAGCAAAGCTACAAAGCAGTGGGTAAGAATTATATGTTGTTTATGCATATAAAATATCACTTAGCAACAGAAGAGACTACATTGAGATGCGTAAAGCTTTTCTTGTAAAAGAATCTGATACTTAAAGTTGGCAATATGTGTAAATTAATTTGTAAAGTAAACACAAAAACAATTATAGGGAAAGCAGAATGTATTTTTAAAGTTATTTAAGTTTATCTGAAAAAAGGTAATGAATATATGCAAATTGACAAAATGAAGTAAAAACATATCTTTGTACAGAGTTCTTTAATTTATTCATATATTGTAGATTTGATATTTGCCTTTAAAAGTTTAATGAATTTGTGAATTATTTTCTCATCGTGATATGAGGAAATCAATTCCCTGGCGATAAAGTAGCTAGTCAGTGAATTCACTGGCCCTTTTTTTTATCATTCCTTTTCTATTGGTTTTGAATGCCTCCGATTACACTTCATTTTATAGATAAAGGTTCACATAAACACTTGTAGTTTTGTGATATTTACAGCATTTACAATTCTCTATTGTTACAGAACGATTTTAAAGTTTTACATGAGTGTATGATTGTGTACATAGTGAAGGATAAATCACAATATGGAGAATTATTTACTACCTTGTTACAGAGAAATTTACTAACCGAAGTGTGTATAATGTATTAAATTGCAAGGGCAATCAAACAAAAAATTTAAAAGATCAGTTATTCCGTTTGTGTGCTCTAGACTGACTTAGGCCTAAATGTCATGTCCCTCCTCCTCCCCTCCCCTCTCTCCCCTTCCTCCTCCTCTCCCGCCTCCTCTTCCTTCCCCTCTTCTTCCTCAGTCTTCTCCTCTATATATTGATTCTAGGAGGGGCACTGCTGCCATCGCAGAAGACATACCTCCCTCTGGGACTTTATATCTTATATATATTAATATTTTCTCCTCGTTATGTGAAATTATGCAATGGGAATATTTGTTAAATGTTAGAATGGTAAACAACAGAAAGCAAAACAAACAACGCCAATATACCCAGGGAGAATAAAATGGTTAAATCTGTCCCCTAAAGAGAGAAAGTGAGACATTTAAATTTAAGGATTTGTCATGAACTAGAAAAAATCACTTTTCCTTTCTGTCTGAGTGTCTCCTGATGTCCTTTCCAATGCTCAACCATGGAGATACTTTAGTTATTTAAATGGGAAACAGCTCTAAACATATGATTTTCCTTTGAGGTTCATAGGGGCGTATTAAATATTCTTATCTCTTCATAGTTTCTGTATCATTCTTAAAGGTGAGGTTTTCATTCAGCGTCGCTGGAACAAGTGCATGTAAAGAAATGGGGCAGGATTGTTATACGAGAGAGAAACTTGAAAACTGCAAGTGGCAAACTAGGAGTTCCACGAATGGCATGGGACAGCAGAAGGAAAAGTGAATTCTCGGTTAAACGGAGAAAAAAATCACAACAATTCCTTCATAGGTACTTTATAATGTGCCTGAGCCTCTGAGTGAGAGTAAATCTCTGGATATCCGTATTCAAGTAATTGAATGTGCAGAGCATCTCAGGTCCCCAGCCTCCTGACTTCTATAAGTCACATGAGGCACACGTTCTTGAATTTCCAATAATCCCTCAACCCCTTTGAGGGGCTCTTTGTATAACCACAGAGATTTGTAGAAGATACAAAATTTTGACTAAAAGGTGAAAACATGTTAATATAAATGTGTGTGTATATACACATATATGTAGGTTGATAGTCTTTTGCTACATGTACTTTCATATCCTTTTACCTGAATAGCAGAAGATATGATAACTTTAATATGTTATATATGTATGTATGTATGTATATATATATGTGTGTGTATATATATGTACATTCATACACATATATAGACACAATTTGTTACTAACAAGCTGTAATGCCATTGTCTCTCTAGGAAAGAAGAACTTCAAGTAACACGAATCATTAACTTTTTGACTTATTGTATTGGTAATGCTTTAGCATATAGAGATATGACAGAATATGAAGTGTCCGCTTAGGAAAAACCAGTGGCGAACCTTGAAACATACTGTTAAATGCAAAATGATTTTTCTTTCATAATGAAGCCACAAGAGACATAGGATTTAAATTAATTAAAATAATCACATAAATCCAGGCTTATGTGAAATGTTAGAGTACAAACTGTCCAGAGGCAAACAAGGAGATGATTCTTAATTTATCTTCATATAATTAAACTCATAAATGTATTTGCTGCTCTTTCTTCATATTCATAGTAACATAATGTCATCTGTTGTCTTGGATGATTTTAATACTACACATTCTGATTTCTTGGTGAGAAGGAACTTGATATGAAGGGAGGATTCCTCAGAGAATAAAGAACAGATTTCATGACTCTATCCTGATAAAGATGATCCTCTGCTGAGTCAATTTGTGAAATTTTCTAAGTAGGGTTAAGCTTTGGACACTTGGATGATAGCAAGTGTTGTGCTGTGTTGGGTAGTTGGTGCAGACAATAAAATATAGAATCACTTAGCAAAGGGCAAATAACAAACAAGGGAAGCTTGGAAATTTTACAAAGGAACTAAAGTTCCTTGGGAGAAGAACGAAGAAATCTACTAATTCTCTCTTTAGAATCCCCAGACTCAAACTGAGTGATCCCAGGTAACAGGCATTATATGAAAAGGGGGTGAATAAAATAAAAGGAATTTTGAAATCAGTAAAGTGTCAGCACCATCTCTTCTGTGCCCATTCTCCACAAAAAGGACAGTTTTGGTTTGTCGTTGTTTTGTTTACAAAACTATTTAATTTACTGAATTTTGTCCACCTCTGTTCACAGCAGCATAATTAACAATAACAAGACATAGGGACGGGAGTTTTAATTTATTAGACCAAGTCTAAAGAATATCTGGACTAAGAGATGAGGCAAAGCTGAGAATGGCAGGCCAAACACCAAGCACGGAGATGGCGTGAGCCCATTTATATACGCTGTGCTGGGATTCTTAGTCCATCTGCAAAACTATGCAAACTGACATGACAAGTTAACAACCACACGAACCAGCAGATCAGAAATACCACCAAGAATATGAGATACTCAAATCAAAATACTAAAGCCCCAAACTTAAATACAAATAGCACATCGTGTCAATATATATATCTGAGAAAAGTTGACAATGAACGATATAGAGACTAAAACACTAAGGAAAATAGAGAGGCAAATAGGGAAGATTCATATTTGAAACATTATGAGTAATGAAACAATATAGAAAGAGTTACTGAAAAGTGCAAATACACACCTATGAAATATGTATTTATATGTATATGGTATGATATGTAGCCATATTTTTTCAAAACAAAAAATGATGATAACATTTCTTTTTACATTTTTGAAAATATCCCTAATGTCTAATTTGGCAGAAGCTAGCTGTCGTCTTATTTGTGTTTCTGCATCCAATCTGTTACAATACAATTTTTTGATGGTTGTGAATAAAATCTGACTTCCAACACATATTTCATTAGAAATAGAGCTATTTTCTTTCTTCTCTAAAGGTAAGGTAGAGGCAAGAGTGAAGACAAATAGGCAGACAACAAGGTAGGTAGGCTGGCAGGAAATGAGATGAGGAAGAAATATGTGTTTATTTTTGTTTGGTTATTCCTCTTGGTGCCCCAGCCTTAGGTCAGTAATGCAGGTCCCTGGGGTGTATGTGGACTATACCTGGTCGGCTTGACTGCTAAGCAACCAGGGTGCTCCAAGAAAGATAGCAATATATTAATAGACTTTTCAGATAAAAATGAATATTCCCTTCATGATATTATACTAAATCTCAAAAGATGATAATACCTTAAGAGTAGTTGCACTGTGGGCTTGGAATCATCAATGCTTTGTACTCTGTGATATTAAGACCTATTGTACTTGCAATTCAAAGGACTCTTCTGCTCAGTGCGTGATGTAACATTCTTCACTGCTAATTTTAAAACACCGATTCACTGAGTAATTCAATTACATGTTGACCCACTTTAGAATAAAATAAGTTACAAAAAATACATTCATTAATTTTGCCATCATCTGATCAGAAAAGTCTTTTAAGTATTGAGATTCCGTTTAGCTCGTGATGGCTGATACAAGTTTTCCAAAATTTAATATTTTCTTTAAAATTTAGATTTCGTTCTTGGTGATAGTTTTCTTCCTCCCTCCCTCCCTCCCTCCCTTCCTTCCTTCCTTCCTTCCTTCCTTCTATACTTTATTCCTTCCTCCCTCCCTCCTTACCTCCCATCCTCTCTCCTTCCTTCCTTCATCCCTCCTCCTCCTCCTCCTCCTCCTCCTCCTTCTTCTTCTTCTTCTTCTTCTTCCTCTCTCTCTCTCTCTCTCTCTCTCTCTCTCTCTCTCTCTCTCTCTCTCTCTCTTTCTCTCTTTCTTTCTGGTAATTGACAGGCTTACATAGCTCAACACTGTTTCCAGCGACAATATTGGTTCAATATCCAAGTCTGAATAACTACAGTCACTAAAATTCTGCAGTCTTTCTTAATATGCGTTAGGCTTGACTCTCAGCTTTTCCAGCATCTTATAATAACACTATCTAAATTCTTCTAAATAATGAACATTTTAGACTGTGTGGATCACGTCTTTTGTAACAGCTACTCTCTTTGTCATTGAAGTGCAAAAGTGGCACTTGTTTTAATTTTTAAAACTATTTAGAATATAAAAACCATCCTTAGCTGGCAGGGCATACCCAGCAGACTTTAATCCTATTTGTATCTTGTCCATTTAAAGAGAGGGGAGTGAGGAGGGGCCTGGTGCTTTATGAGTCTCTGTGCTGTGAACTAGGGATTAAACACTATACTTAAATAAACTGAATACTAAAAAATAAAATTAATTAATTACTAAGCTTATATTTTATATTAGGTCTGTCCTTGCAGAAGTCAAACGAAAACAACCCTTCTAATCCCTGAAGTCACCATTATCATTAAAAAGTGCTGTGTGCGAGGGACACTTGATTACTCAATGCTATACTTCACTCCAGTCTACTCCACAAAAGCTATTTATATTCCAAGGCTTATGAGTATCTCTTACTCATCTGATAAAGAGAATATGTAAATTTTACTTATCCAATATGTGACCAAGCTTAATCCCAAACTCTATTTTGGGTTCTATTCCTAGAATCTTTGTTCATTACTATACTAGTCAACATCTTAGCGGGGAATGGATGGCACAGTTGCAAGAAGCTGTAGATTTTGGTGGATGAGCTATGCAGGGAAGCATGAATATACCCAAGAGAACCAACAGGGGAGGATGAATAGTTATGGGAATAAGTACATACATGGATGTGGGATTCATTCACTAGAACCTGGTAAGACCTGTAACCATTGAAAAGGAGAATGATGCTATAATAAAGGAGCTATGAAATAGACAGGGGGATTCAACATTCGACATTATGACCAGGTAGGTGGGAAACAGTAATGTATTTCCTAGACTTTCTCTTCACCTTCCCTTCGGTGTTCTTATGCTTTTTCTCTTTGGTCAGTTGATGCTGGAAGATAATGGATCTTGGTTGATGGAGTTCACAGAAATCCAACTCCTGGCACAGAGTAAAAAAGAAAAGGTCAGATAGCAAATGTTGAGGGTCAATCAGAAAATAAACATCTCAATTTATGACTGGCTACAATAAAAGTTATGGGCTAGCTTGTGGATAAGTCTGATGAGATACTGCTACTAGTGATTCATGAGATAATTAAATTATCTGCCAGAGTTCTCATTGAGAATTGAATAGAGTTGGACAAAAGGATGAGACATCTGTCCTGTTTGGAAAACTGTAATTATCTGGGAGATGTGGTCTCTGTGTATTGAGAAATGAGACACATTACAGAGAAGAGAAACAAAGGGATGCGAAAACGAAGGAAGAGCAAGAAAAGGAGAAAAGGAAAAGAGAGAGAAGAAAGATGGGCAGAGCAGAAGATGAAGAGAAAAGAGAAGACAGAGGTCATGAGAAAGAAAAGGAAAGAGTAGAAAAAAGCTTGCAAGGTGAAAAATAACACTTAAAATTCAATTAACAAAGAAAAAATTATTAGCATAATCCCTCCTTTCAGTGAGCCCTAGGCAACATAGTTTCCTCGTTAATTTATTTGGAGGTCTTTTACTATAATAAACATTGTCTTTAATTTGGTTTGATACAAAGTCTCATTCAAAATAGTATGATTAGGGTAAAAACATACAACATTAGATAATTCAGTGAAGCGCAATGTGCATTAACAAAAACCAAATCTGGGATTAAGTTTGTATTTTCGCTTTCCCCTTTGTTGACAAAGAAAAATTATAAAATCACCTCTTCACAGAACTCCTGAATACTATCACTGCACTTCCCTCACCATTCCTGTGGGAGGGTGTGTAGTGTCTGGCCTCCTCTCCATGTGTCTACATCAGCATTATAGCTGCTGTCCTGGCTCTAACTTTTCCAGGGGGAGGGCCTGGCTTAGGGAGAGGACCGTATTGATGAAATGAAAATGTATAATGCAGTACCTACTGAGCCCTTCCAAAGAAAGAGTCATTTCTGGAGAAAGCACAGATTCTTTTCTTCATGTGGTAGAAACAGGAGGCGGCTCAGGGATAAAATAGCAAAATTTTTAAAGATCTTTTGGCTGGAAATGTATCCCATACTTCTATCCCTACATGCTCCTACTAGTAGACACATTGAATTCATGTATTCATGGTTTTTAGTAGTTTGCAAACTAAGATATTTGTCATTGCATCTGTTTTTTAAAATTATATCATGCAAGAAGGAATGTCTAGACTAATTAGTCATTGCACTTAACATTTCTACCCCAAATCTAATGGAGCCGAATATTTATATTGTTTTATTGATGGCTTTACCAAATTCACTTGGCAGTAAAAATGTATTTCTTAACCTAAATGTTCTCCCTTAAACAATTCAACGTGACAATTTGTAATTTTATAATGACTAAAAAAGATTTTAATTAAGAATAAAATACACTTATATTTTAAATTTCCGTGAAGATGTCGTTGCTGTTTAGGGCTGGTGAGTGTAGTTGAGAGACAAATAGGACATCTCCTGTGATTCAGACCCAAAGTCCTACTAAATTGATCTCTAAAATTAATATATGAGATGATAATGTCTTTAGCTAATGATTGTGACTTAATTGTTTAATATTGAAAATAATTTAAAGTTTTTTGCTTTAAACAATGGTCAACTCTAAATTACTTTCACTTTTTTGAAATAATTTGAATGATGAATTACTTTTAACTCCTTTGGTGGTTTACAATTTTTCATAGTCCTATGGATACCTGATGCTTTCTGAACTTAACTGTCTTCAATAATTAAAAGAAAAATAATTTTCCTGGTATTTAGTGAATATCATTTTTCTCTTATATCTACATTCTACTATTTTTTTCTTGGTTTCTTTTCTGTTACTTACATTTTCAGTTCTTTATTTGTAGTTACTTAGTTACCAAAAGTTGACTGATTTGGAAACTGCTGCTTCTCTCTAGAATTGAATGAGTGGTGAAACCAGGAGCTTTGTATGGCTACATACACTTACATACAAAAGCAATCAAGGTCAATTAAACTAGCAGAAATTTTAAAACTTAATTTATTTCATTGCCCTAGACACATTTCAGGTATTTATTAGTCACATTTACTCTGTTGGAAAGCACTGATCATTAACATTTACACACATTTTAATAATTATGGAAAGTCCTACAGGATAATACAATTCCAGAAAAAAAATGTATTCTACAGATGGATATTTTTTCTAATACAGCATCTGGAGCATTCAACATTGCAGCATAGCAGCAACTAGAGTATGTCTGCTGTATTTGCTTTGATTTACATATATAATAAGATAGGTTAGTCCGTTATAAAGCAACAGATCCATCATCAAAAGCAATAGTGAGAGTAAAATAATTTTACATTTGTTTATAGATACTGATGCGGGTTAAAATTTTTTTGGAATTTTGTTGAGTGAAAAATGAAAAATCTTGTGGATGTTTATTTTGTACCAATTAAAAATTTGCTCCTATATCAAGACAATTGTAACTAAATTAACTGTTTTTACCCACACACATTTCATCATAATCAAGTGGCAGCCAGGTACAAGGGAATTAGAGAAATAAAGAAAGGACTCTGTTCTTAGCTGAATTTGGGGGCCATCGGGAAGTATGCTGACATCACATCTGCTGGTGGTGGGCTGTGGTGGCAGAAAGGGAAGGGTTTAGTCCCTTTCCTTAGACATCTGACCAGGCTGAATATTGGACCAGAGGGCACTTGACACAGAGCCCCTTCAATAGCATTTATGCATTGTTTTTAAATTTCAATGTATCACACATTTGCAACTGTATGACATGACTAAGGGCTAGAACCTGTCCCTGAGTAGCTCACTCAGCATAGTGATAGACTTCACATGATCTTGGAGAGGTGGCCCTAGATTTTTAGTCCATCTTGATGATGGAAACTACGCCTCTGGCACATTCTCATTGCAGGCGCCCTTCACGCCATCTGTCCCTGATGAACTTTTGCCAGAGCTCTTCTTTCCCGTTTTAAGGTTAGATGAGCCAGGCTTCCCTGATGCCTACAGCTTTGGCGACCAGGAATAACGCCTGCATGGACTAGCCATGACGCTGTCAAGAAAGGGTGTGTGAGCAGCGAAGCAGTTGACGTGTCTGAACTCTAGAGGCACGATATTCAAAAAGAAAGAAGCATTCGGAGGGGCAGGTGGGAAGCTGAAAATAAAAGGGCGGCCATGAGCGTCTACCATGTATTGATTTGAATCTGAAGACATTACCATATGCTTTGTTCTAGTTTTGTCTTTTGTATCTGATATAGATCCATCGGGAAGTTTACATTTATAGTCTTTACATTATTTTTGATTCAGAAGAGCCTCTGGATTGTAAACCACAACTCTTTTATTGAGGCAACATTGACATAGAAAATAATCTAATTTTAGACAATGTGAAAGACGCTCATCATCATCAACTTCTTCTTTTAAACAGTGCATGACAAAGTAAAATCCACTGGAAGTTTTTCGTTGTAGCAGAGAGGCGGGTTTATTCTCCCTGGTGGCGGGAATTTGTCATGAGTCAGGCCTCCTGCCTCCGCGTGCAGCGCTGTGACCTCACAAGCCTTGTACTGTCTACAACTCCATCTTCTGGGCTTGATAAATCTTCCCTCGACAGATGAAACCTTTTCTTTTCTTAATTAGTTCATTCTTTAGTTTTCATATTTTATAGTTTATTGAATTAACACTGTCTCCTGACGCTGTTGGATTAGGGCATGATCACTGTAAGTCAGCATGGTCTCTGCTGCTTTAAATTCACCTCTAGCCATTCAAGTCCATCCTTCACCTGATAAATAACCTCTTTCCTAATTCTTCGTGCCTCCCCCTTCCCTCTGGCAAAAGCTAATTTTGTCTCACAGATTGAAAGTCAATTTTTGCTTGACTTGTTTCATTTATTTGTTGTTTCTCCACCTAAGAAAAATTTTTTTTCCAGTTAACTGAAATCATTTTGTCCAGGGCATCATTCCATCCATCACATTAATGAAAAAAAAAAAATTCGTTCTGCAAATTCTCATATATTGAAAGGTTGGGGTTTGATAGCTATTCATTCGGTTGTCTGCTTGTTGAAACTGTGCTAAATTTGTTTCCAGGTGGAAACTGAGACTACCAAGTCCCTTCTCTAAATAAAATATAAAATTAAATAGGAAATTGTTAAACAAACTTTGGATTTTAACATCACAATTGCAAGCATCAGAAACGATGCCATAAAACCAGTGACTACAATATTCAATTTCCCATATTTTAACACTAAAATAACACTTTCAAGTGTGACACTATAGATCCTTTTCATGCCACATGAAGTTTCTTGTGAAATAAATCCAGACCACCATGTTCTGTAGCAAAATAAATATTTCCATTGCTGTGTGATGGAGAAACTCCACAGATATTTATTCAGATCACACATTTTAACACATGCAATACATTGCTAAATTTATATTTACATGTCCATTAGTGATTTCATTAGTCTTTAACATAGGGAATAAATTAGCTAATAACTCCTTGTAGCTTTATTGAATAGAACAAGAAGATGATGCTCGTGGTTTTCCTTCAGTGAAGAAAAAGTCAATTGTAAAAGTGTTTTTCATATTCATAAATGTGCGAAATGATAAACCTTTTAAAACTCCTTCTTGTACGCTCAACTGAACCCCGAGTCTGAAATATTCTATATTTTTAGAGTCGTGCTCTGCCCTGCAATACGCCTAGAATTTTATCACCTCAGACTTCAAAATTCACCAATGAATTGAATGAGATTCTCTCTGCAATAAGGTTGAGTGTCCTGAGACTGAGACCTAGTTGCCTAGAGCCTGAAAAAGCCATGTTATATAGATGAGAACGACTGCCTAGTTGAGCACAGCATTTACAGACAGTCCTTTAGCGCTGAAGAAGCTGCTTAGTGCATATGTGTGGCTGAAAATAATAGACTCCTAATAGTTTAATAATTATATCTTTATAATTGCAGTTTCTTTATACCCAAAATATAATGGGCATATTTAATTTATTTAACATTTATATATTTAATACATTTTATTGAAGTAAATTTGTATTTTGACACGATGTAAGTTTCAGGTGGACATCATCATAATCAGCAACTGTATATGCCATACAAAGATCAGCACTGAAAGTCCCATTCATCCTTCACCTTTTCACTGATATTTCTTATCATTGGTGGGCAAGCATTTCTGAAAATACGGATTAATTTTTGTGCTAAGTGACATATCAGCATGATAACAGTTACATCATCCTTGTGTGAAAAGGATCTCGAAGCACACCCCGGTGACTCAGGAGCTAGGTTAGTGGCCACAGCATGGACCACAAAAAGCCCAGGGATCAGGATTTGCTACCTGGGACCTGGGGGCACAACTGAAAATAAATAAATAAACAAAATGAAAAGTGCTGGGGCCACGGCGGAGCAGTGGTTAGATCAAGCACCTCTGAAGGACAGGACTCAGGCCACATACACCTGGGTTTGAGTTCCAGGTCCCAGGAGAAGATAGCCAGTGTGAACAACTAAAATGGAAATGTAAAAAGTGATTCTTCCTCCTCTCGTCCTGCCTCCCTGCCTCCTGGTGCCTTCATTCTGGCTGCACCTTTGCTAAAAGAAAGAAAGAAAAGAAAAGTACATTCTCTCCTCTTCTCTCCTCCCCTTCCTTCCCTTTCCCTTCCTTCCTCTCTTAAAAAAACAATAATTTAAATACAAAGCATGTTAAGAAAATATTTTGACACATCAGATAACAAATGAAAGAACACTGTATAAATGCATTGTTGTCTGTGTTACCAATACATTTCACATAATGTCAAATACTTACCCTCTCAGAATGCAGGGACTATTTCCAGTATCTCTGGTTCCACAATGAAGATATCTGAACAATCATTCAAGGACATATTACCTCCTACCGAGTCCATTCAAACATGATCATTGTTTTCAGGAGACTCACGATCTCAAAAGGCGGGTACAAAACCTCTGCAGGTACACAAATAACAGGAGGACAGTGCAGAAAGGATTCTGTCACAGGTTGAATTAATCTAGAGACTGACCCTAAGACAGATGAATGTGCAGACAGTCAATTAGAGCACTTGCAGGATCAATACTTTGTGAAAGAAATCTCCCCAGGCAGGTGAGAGACTTCTCTACAAAGGCTGAAGCAATTGAGCTGAGTTCTGGATGAGCAATTACCCTTAGAATTTTCCAAGATGGGACTAGATCACCAGGATATTTTACCCAAGATGACGAGTGAGTGGTGGCAAGTTTCACTGGGAATAAGCCTGACTTCTGACAAGTCAGCTCTCTGCAGACAATTCCAGAAAAGTCTAGAAACTAAGTTGTCACCTGCCACCATTCCAGGAACTGGGATTCCAGCCCACCTGCTGCCATCAGCCTTAAGTGATTACATGTATACAGTTCTGCAGTCAGGATGAGCCACTCTACCAGCAGGAATTTGATCAAGCAATCGTAAAAATTAGAGATAGTAAGGTAAGGGTTTCATATGTTAATTTAATGCAAATATCTAAGCATAACTTTAATATTGTATTTCACATATATGTATGCTAAATATAGGTATGAATGCTTTATATATATATATATATATATACACCATTTTATGAATGATAGCTAAAATTCTCTCATTTATATCAGTTGAAAAGTAAAAAATAAAATAGGGCCTCAAATAATATTGCTTAGTTCAAATCAACTCATTACAATATTGATGAGAAAAATAATCCTTGTCAGTGTTGAACAAAATGATTCTATTCTAGGATCTTCTTCTATTATAACAGTTTTACTTCAAAGTCACAAACATCGATGATGTAGGCTGAGGCCTTACTGTGTATTTAATTAGGCCACTGAGAATTTGGATGTACTTAGGCGATTTTTTTTTTTTTTTTTTTTTTTAATTTAGCCAAGTGGGCCTCTTTTTACTGTGATCATTAACTTTGAAAAACGAAAGCCAAGAATTACTAGAATTCACTCGTCATGTATGAAAGAAAGCTAGCCGAAAACAATCAAAATACATAAAAGGAGTTTCCCTAGTAGTGTCCTGCTAATGCAGAGGTTTAGGACCCAACTCGGAGCCAATTTAGACCCGAACCTCCCTCGTGCTTCATAAGGCCCCTTTTTTGGACTTAAATCAATTTGAGCTATATTTTCTTATTTGCTACCGACAGTATCCTAACCATTACAATCATATGTTGTGTTCAATGATAATTTGACAACTCAGTTGAATCTGGAAAATATATTTCCCAGAATCTCTTTCTTTGTGTAGTTTCAGTGAGAGCTGGCTATGGAAAAGGGTATGATCTATGGGAAGGAGGGAAGTGGAGCCAGTCACTACCAAGGTCAACCAGACTGATGGACAGAGATGGTCTGCACGGTGGTGGACTACAAGCTGGGCTCACTTTTCTGAATTGCCTTTTTTAATGCTGATGTTGGAGGTCAAGAGCAGTTCAAGGTTAATCATTAGGAATCTCTCACAGGGAGAAGTTACACACTGAAAACAGCTTCCTCACAGAAGAAAATTCAACAGATTTCTCCTCTAGTGACTTTTTTTCTGTCCCAGGTACACTCGGTCAAGTGCATGCAATAGGCTTTGCAATGTGTGCCATGGAAGGGAAGAATGGAAGAGAGAAAGTCCCCATAAACACACTTGATAAGTCACCTAGGAAAGAAAGCTGGGAAATGCTCCATTTTTGGTGGTCAGCCTGCTTGAAAACACTCAAGCCTCTGTGAGTTAAAGTTTATAGTGGTCTGCTTGACTGTACATAAATATGTCAGCATACTAACAAAAATGAGAAAGAACAATTCTGTATATATTCAAGAGTAGAGGAATCTTTTGTATAGGGTGATTCAGAAAGATGTTTTTCAGCACAGATGGATAACCCAGCTTACTTGAAACATAGACCCTATGGCTATTTATAATTAATTACTCCTGGAAATTCATTTCAGATTTCATAGGAGATTTCAAGACGCCTTCTATGTCTTCAGATTTCCTAATAATTCTCTTTTCTAATTTCTGTACATGATAGGAAGGGAAAGAGAATGAACAGAACATGTAAACTAGTGAAGCAGACTGCCCTCTCAGTCAAAATTGCATCTTACTGTTAATAATTTGAGCCAAGGGCATCGATGCATCTCCAGTCATCCAAGACCTGTAGGAGATGTTCTCTGATCGGCCTCAGATTAGAGAAATCTCAGCTGTGACTGAAGATATTTGCTGTGGAACACCAGGTTTCCTGAAGAGAGACAGGGAAGCCACAGAGCACCGTCAGAAAGCAATATTTTTAAGTGGACTTTCTGAGTTTAGCTCTCATCCTCCAGGAAAAATGAAGATGTGTTTGAGCATCAAACTGTAGGAAGAACTGCCGCCACCCACTAAGACGTGGCACTAAACGTCCCTTAATCTATGATCCTTTTAAGCCAGAACATTCAGATGAAAATATGAAGTAGAGACCAAACTCCTAGAAAGAATCAGGATTAATGATGAAGAAGACGCAATTTCTAAGGAGTGCTAACTGCAGCAGCTCTCTGATAAAGAGAATAAGTAATTCACTACATACTGCGTTTATTTATATTGTGTTTGAGATGCAAAATAAGAAAGCTGCCAACATAATTAAGAACTACTCAGCATGTGGTGCTATTACCCTCAGAGGACAGTCTGGAAGGTACCTGATGTTTAAAATACATTTTTTATATTTTTTCCCTACTCCATACAACACATGGAGGGAAAGTTTGCAAGACAGATGCTGCTCAGGAATTGCAAATTTTTCCCTAGAAAGCAAGAAAAATGGGTGGGAAAATAATTAGAACAGCATCTGCCCACGAGTCTGGTTGAGGAGTGGAGAGTCTGGAAGTCCGTCAGTGAGCCGTAGACCACATTTTTTTTCTGTGAAGGGCCACAGAATAAACGTGTCTCTGTTGAAAGTACTTAGCATTTTAGAGCAGAGGTAGGCAGACACTGTACATTATATTCAAATGAAGAGGCATGGCTGTATTTCAATAAACTTTATTTAAAAACAGACAAACCAAACAGATGCTGAGTCCCTGCTATAGTGAAGCTGTCTCTGACTTTCAAAATGAGGTGCCAAGGGCATGTACTAGAAGAGGACTGTGATGCAGGAAAAAGGATAAAATGTTATGGTAGCAGGGACTGTGTAACTGATGATACCACAGTATTGCAGAAGGCGGAAAGGAAAACTCAATCCCCTGTGCTTGATTGAAGGCTATGTTAATTCTTTAAGGCAGGTTTTCTGTTTAAGTCACTTAAATCTTACATACTCTATTAAGTATGCACTAGTGTTTTTAATAGTTCACATGTAAGACGACAGAGACATGGAAGGTCAGTAACTTGTTCAAGGTCATGCAACTAGTCATTGGCAGAGTCCAGGGCAGAGATCTCCTTTCTCTTAACTGTTAACATGTCTTACCATTTAAGTATAAAAAAAAAAAAAAAAAAGATGGTAGGAACCATGTAGATTCAACAGCATAATAAGAGTCTATGTGAAGAATGCATTTTCTTTAGCAACAGAATCTGATGAAATTGATTTTTGGAAATATTTATTTTTGGTTTGGTTTCATGGGACTATAGAATGGTGACTGGGTTCTCCAGTTGGTGAAATCATTGAAGTCAGGGAAATTCATTCCTGTATGGTCTATGTTTTATTGGTTTTGTAGTAACGTCTTTTGAGTTTTACAGAATTTTATCTAGTGCCCTATAAAACAAGTTTTTTTTTTTTAACCTTAGTTATTAAAATTATTACCATAAATTTATATATGCTCTGCAGGCTTTTATTAGTAAAACACATGTAATAGTAAACCATAAATTATACCACAATCAACTATAAATCCCCACTTCATCTCTGAAGAGTTTTTAGGAGGTTCTCTACATGCTTTGAATGTCTACTAGGTATATAGCCATAGCTTGGTTATAATATTGTCCTGAGTTCATCCTAGTTACCGAAATATAAATAGGGCAATATTCTACATGCTATTTTTTATGTGGAAGAAACCATTAGATTAATGATCAGCATTAATTCTGTTTCAAAAGTATATCCTTAATATCAGACAAGATAATCTTAATTGGAAATGTTCTTTTAAAGCATGAATTTAAAGTTATATAATCCAACATTTGATAATAATAATGGAAGACATATGAAATAATATTTCCTGGGAAACTAGAAAATTTGCATTTGACATTGTAAAATGTCTCTCCAAATTAGAGGTAGTATAACAATTTTTGTCACTTATGGAATAATACTTTCAATTTTCTTGGCTAAAACTCAAGTATCGCTATTTTCCTTAAATTAAAAAGAAACAAATATAGCACATCTGTGTAAATAGATCAGGATACTTTACTTAAAGTTCTCTTACCAATAAAAGATGAAAGTCATTTTTGTAAATGTTATATAATTTATCAAAGAAAACAACATAGTGCTTTAAAAAGTGTAGTCCTAAGACAATAATATTAGAAATGTGTGAAGAAAATTGGTTTGTCATAGTAGTCAAAGCATGATAAATTAGTAGTAATCTCCTTATAGTTAATCTTATGAATATTATTTACAGAAACATCTTATGTTTTATCAGAATCTCCCTAAAATTTAAAAAGTTGTACTTACTAATACATATCTAATACAAAATTTATGCCAAAAAGTTAGGAAATATGTGGGAGAATCTGTTTTTCTCTACAAGCAATGTGTATTAATTTACAAGGTGCATTTAAATTCTGTGACAGTTTTTAAGGACTTTTTCTTACACTAATTTGCATTTTAATTATTTTTCAGCTACAAAAATTCTTTTTATTCAGTTTTTTAATTTTTGAGGATTCCTCTTTATTTGCAAGGTAAAATACATTTTTCCAATGTATATTTTTTATTTCAATAATCCATGATTTTAGATCATTGCCTTTCCATTGCTCCCTGTGTCTTCAAATGTACTTTAGTTTCCCTTGACCCCTAGTCTCTCCTTCATAGCTTCCTTATTTGTTGCTCCATCATTAACACATCATCAGAGTGGGTAATTTCCATCAGATGGGTTAAGTGGGATCTGTTCCTTCACCCTCCTTTTTTATTGGCTCTTATCCATATCTCATTCTCACATCTGTGTCTGAAAGGCAGTTGGAGTTACACAAATCTAAGCAGTGCCCACTTCTTTTGATTTCCACCTAGCATAGGTATGAGAATCTGAGAATAGTTTATTTCCTACCTACCACATATGTCTTTCTAACATTTCAAAAATTCACTAACACAAGAGGAAGTGCATTCATCAGGATGAATATCTAGCAAGACTCTTTCGCATTCTCTGTTTCTGAAAATGAAACTTTAATTTATGAGTATCACATTTCCCAAATTTCAGCGAGAATGTGCCTGCCAATAATGTATCACTATCATAGTCGAATTATGTCCTCCACCAGAGAATGTCTATATACCCTAGCCCTGAGAACCTCTGTGTTTCAGAGAATCTTGCTGCTGTGATTAAGTGCATGAGCCATGAGAAGGTGAATTTATCCTGGACTATTCAAATGGACCCAATATGATCACATAATTCGTTAAAAGCAGAGAATTTCCATGACTAGCTCAGAGAAATACGATATGAGAACACAACTAGACTTTTCTGGCTTTAAAGATGGAGGAATTCCATTCATGAAGCAAGAAATGCAGCAAATTATAGGAGATGTATATAGTCCTCAGCTGACCGCTAGACATAAATGACACAAGGACCAAAGTTTTACAACCCCTAGAACCAAATTCTATCAACAATTCACACAAGCAATCAGTCTTGAACATCCAGAAAAGGAGCAATGACTGAATCTAGATTTTAGCTCGGTGAGATCATACCAGGTAACAGATATGAAGAATTCTCTGTAGAAGCATGAATACGTTACTCCCAGCATTCATGTCTCATCCTTCCTAATACCTTCTGTTTGGGGAGCTAAGTTTTATGGAGAGAGGAAGAAGAACACGAAAGAGAAGGATGAGGACCAGGAGGAGAGGAAGGAAAAAGTGAGGGAGGGACGACAGAGGGAGGGTGGAGGAAAGAAGGAGGAAGAGGAGGAAGAGGAGGAGAAAGTAGATTGCATTCCATATTATCTCATAAGAAGTATAGTCACACATATGCATGTGTAGGTGACGCAAATAAAGTCAGGTTATCTGATAAGCATAAACTTAGAACAAGCACATGGTAAAGTACATTTAACATGGTGGGTGTTCAGCATAAAGTGGAAGTAGCCTATCTGTGTCTTCGGAAGAATGTCTCTCATATTTTGCAATCTTCCTAGCAATAAATTTATAAAAGGCACTGTTGATACTTAATACCTAATCAAATCCTTCCTAAAGCACAAGTCATTAGATGTTACTGCGTTCCTTTTTGTTTTAAAGAATGCCATATTAAAGTGTGCCCTGGTGGATCGCTGACTGAGTCATTCACCTCTGAAGGAGTCCAAATCACATACCCCGACTTTGGGTCCCAGGTCATGGGGGAAACAACCAGTGTGAGCTAAATAAAAATAAATAAAAATGCTTCTTCCTCCTCTCTCTTCCTGTCTACTCACCTTCATTCCTGCCTGTACCTTTCCTTAAAAATAAATCCTAAAAACAACAAAATGATTATTTTGAGAAAGATATATTCAATCCTTCAACAATATTAGTTTATTTAGTATTGAATTGATAAGATTAAAAATTAAAAATTCAACTTAAATTCAAACCAAAACATAATTGATTATACTTTATGGCTGTCAAACCAAGAAAACACATTTATGAATATTTATTACTTATGACTATGATGGTGAAAGTCATGAAAAGGTTATATATAATAAGAATCTATGGAGTTGATCTTTAAAAGATCAAAGAATATAGATTGTAATAAAAGTTTATCACTTGTCAGAAGTTGAGTGTCATGGGATAAGGGTTCATTAGAACAAGGACAAGCCATATTTACTGGTGGTGAGACTATACCCTATGATAAGTAACTGATAGTTACATGATGCATGACTATACACTTGACAAAGTCCTTAATATGACAGTATATTGCACAAGACTGTTCTATGTAAATTTCCATGCATTTCGTTAAATGTACAAGCCCATCTGATTCCCAGATCTTCTTATTTCTGATATTATTTTCAATAAAATTGAAGTATTTTTTTTTGGAAAATGACTGTACTTAGTATTAAGCAGGATGTATAGAAGAGAAGCCTGAAGCATCATGTAGATCCAAGAAGTAAAAAATAAAATTCTCTCTCTCTCGCTCGCTCTCTCTCTCTCCCTGCCCCCTCACACACACACACACACACACACACACACATTCACACACAGACACACTTACACATCGCAGTATGTCAAAGGGAACAAATTAAAAGTATTTTAACAATTGAAACTAGAACAATTTGTATAAATAAAGACGGATTATAGCCTGCAGTATCAAGTATCTGGGAGGCTATACTGATATAAATAACTCAATATATAAATGAGATGGAGAGAGTATACACCCATCTCAAGTGCAGAATAATACAAAATATTTGGACACTGCAGATAATATAGAAATTTTGTAACTGCCCAGGTTCTTACTTGCGGATTGAAACTGTGACTTCCTTTCAAAATAAAATATGGGAAGAGGACAAAAGTCTAGAATATGGCAAATTCTACCACACTACCACAAACATGTAGTCAAAATTAAAATAAACCATGATTTGTCTAATAAAGTACATTCACTGTTCTTAAGGTTTTATCAATGAAATAATTTTTTTTTGTCTTTGAATTATGAATTAGATGAGATAATGAAAAATCACTAAAGAGCCTTTGCATTATAACATCATACAGCTTGAAGGTGTATATCACCATAATGTATATAGGACACTAAGTTTTAAGGGGGCGTAAGTTATATGGTGAAGGATAAAAGTGGACAATTGTTAGTAAACATAAAGCAAAACTACTTTTTTAAAATGTTTACTTAAAATTTTTTTGTAGATGAGAATTTCCCTTGAGTAAAAGAACATATTTAATATTCTGGCAGTGAATCAATTGTCTAAATCAAGTTTTTGAACATAAGTGAGTTTTTCCCTTTATTTAGTTATCCATTAATGACTTGATAGGATATTGTTAAGCAATTGAATTATGTAATCCTGTTGAGATCATAAAGCAAGAAATAAAATAATTGGGAATGTAACATAACTTCAAAGCTTTATTTTGCTCTTATTTTAAATAGTGATACATGTGTGGCATTCCAATTGCCCTGTTTTTCTTATTTTTAAGTGTTAATGCTCATATTTATTGTATCTCATTCCTTATTTTGAATGTTTGCTACTGAGTCATCAAGTAGGACTCTTGTCCAGTCATTTATAATTTGAGTCAATATTCAAAAATACATTATAGTCACTTAGGACTGGCTAAGTCATGATGGTGTATAACATATATGACATATAAAACATAAAACCTAAGTAATAAAAATTAATATTTTATCATTCTCCTAGCACAAATAGTAGAGAACAGAGTTTTCATTTAATATCAATTTAGCTTTCAACCATTGTACCCAGGGACACTCTAATAATTTATCGTTGGTAGAAATTCACTATTTTTTGAGAAAAAATAGACTGGAATGTCATTTACTATGGATAATTCAAACCAGAATTCATAAAGAGCTAAGGTTTCGAAGTCTGCAACAGGTTTCATTAAACACATAGGCAACAACTTTGAAATTTCATCATAGAGAGCATCTTCCACAAATATATTATCTCTACCAGTGAATGACAAGCACAATCCTCAGAATGATCCCTAAGGCATAGCAGCAAAGGAACATGAAAGTAAAATTAAATAACCTGCTAATTTGATATTGCTTTTAAAATGGCTGTATAGTCTCTACTTATAATTAAAATACTAGGTTATGTATAGCTCAGAGCCAATTTCTTTTAAATTCTCTTTTTAATTTCTCTTTCTAACATTAAACCAAGTACAGAATGTGTTTATTCCCCACTGTACTTTTTATGAAAAACACTCATAAATATGATTTCATGCCATCAGTGTAAAGCATTCCATTCATGTCATCGTATTGTGAATTATGAGTGCTTTCTGTAGGCTCAGGGCAAAGAAGAAGAAAGAGTCATAAACATTTTTAATGAAATTTTCAGAGTATGAATATAGCATGACTTGAAAGATTAGAGAATGTGAGATAAAGACTTTGTGGTATTTTCATCTTCAGAGCATTTCTTCTGTCAAGGGACAAATGGAAAATATTAAATTCTAAGTCTTTTCTGTAATCTTGTGGCAAATATTTTAAAAGTCTAAAAGGGATATATGTAAATATATGTAAATAGTTTCAAAAAAATCTCATAAAATTTGTGTGTCTTTTATAGTATATGCCCCTGAGAGGGGTAAAACAAGCTATTTTAGACAAAGCATATACAGAGGAGGATTTTTAATATCTAAATTTCACATAAAATTAGGTAATTGATCCTTGAGAATCTTTAGCTAAAGAAATGTCATGATAGAATGAGTGATCAATTATTTTCTAGATATTTAGCATATGGCAGATAGCAGGTTAGGCATTGAGATTATAAGTGGGAAGTTAATGGTGTATTTAACATAAGCTAATAAGAGTTCAACATTCTGATTGTTCACACAAGCAAAAACAAAAATTAAATGAATTTTCAGTATCTGCATAATTTATCTGTCTTGCCTACATATTAAGTTTATTTTTAAAAGGCAAATAAATGTATGAGAAGAATAGTTAAAAGTCTTCCTATTTTCTTCTCAGGCACAAATGAAAAATGATAGGCTTTTCATTATCAACAGCTTCCATGTGAGACCTGTTTCCCAGGGAATTTCTCTTGGGATAACCCTCCATTTTGCAGCTTGACTCACACCTTAATCTCTTTCATCCATTAGGAGACATTGTGGGCAATCTGTTTTTAAATTTTACTCAGAGTTTCAGAAGTCAACAGGAGCAATGGTCACCTAAAATATAGGTTGTTTGCATTTATGTTTAAAATAAATGTTATACTTTATTTTTGAATTTTAACTTAGAAAAATATTAGAAACATTAAGGAATACAAAGCTTGTGCTATAGAATAGAGCCAATCTGATCACTGTAGCATGGAGAGCTAAGCTTGTTCTTATATTATTCTCAACTGTTTTCTGAAACGTTGTATTCAAAGTTAAATGGCTAGTAATCAGTGAGTCCAAAAGTAAAATCAAAACAATGATCTTTTTTAGGGATTAACAAAAAAGATAATTGTAAAAAAGACTTGTACAAATCAGGAACTTTTTGTTTTACTACAAACTAGAGTTTCTTGGAAAGATATCATGTATAAATATTAGAACATGAGTCACACATCTAAAAAGTGTAGAAAGGACACTTGTAACATTCACTTATTTCTATTGCTTCTGTACAAATCATTAAACGTACATCATGGCAAAATTGAGCAGCATTGAAGTAATTTCTGCCTTGCTGTCTAGGGAGCTAAATAGTAATATGAAGAATTTTAAAACAAACGGATAAACTACTCTGGCCCACTGGAGGCATGGTGGGACAAAGAGAAATTGCAGTGAAGCCAGGGTCAAGAGAGCAAGCAGAAGACTGTACCTTGTGGAAAACTCAGTGCGGGATTTAGATGTTTCCAGAATCCACATAAAGTTTTCAATGACTTTGCATTCACAGCAACTATTATCTCTGTAGACAATGTTCTCCCTGTATCTCAGTACTGTTACATGTTTTTAAAGAATATCACAGCTATTGGTTGTCACTAATAATAGTCTATCAAAAGTATATTAAAATTGAGATTATATCCAGTAAAATAAATAAATTCCTGAATAATATGGCGGCATTTGGTACCAAAGAAGGAGAGTAAATCAATCTCTTAACTCTGAGACTGACAGTCTATTCTACTATATCATGCAATTCAAAGCGTTTTTTTCTATTTTTTATTAATATTTTTTTTCTTTATACTGAAGTAATTTGCAAGAATTTAAGACATCTCGTTTATCTACAGAGAAACTTAGAAGGCACTCTTCTCTGGCACAGGTGTTTGCAAACTATTAGCACCCATCACTTAAACTTAGAAAAAGTACAATTTTAACCTTTAATAAAACCCCTGGAGACATTTCAGCAGAGGGATTGTATAGATAAACAGGTAAAAGACACCTGGAAAACATCTACAGAATAACCAAACAGACCATCCAATCATTTGCTTAGGAAGAAAGCAGAATCATTCAAGTGGGTTTTCAACATGTTTTATCATTAAAAAAGGCCTCCTGTTTTAAACAATCTAGTTTGCAAAATCACACATCTCATATGAAATGTTATGTTTCAAAAAGAATATCTTGCTTTGGAAAGACTAAAGAGTGATATAGATCGGTAGCATCCAATACATTAAACTATCTTCACTCATTGTCTATACAACCAAAATCGTAGAGCGATGACTAAAACTCAAAATGCTGTGCAGACACAGCTGACTCACCTCTATCTAATATTAGAGCATTTTTCACTCTCTTCTATGTTCCTTCCACTATCTCCTTGCCTTTTCCTTCTTTATTCCTTCATTGTAAATAATCATAAAACTAATATCAATCCTCAGCTCAGCTGATTGTTTCTAAATCTTGATGCTGCAAAACAGACAGTTGTATTGAGTGTTTAATCTCAGCTCTTTGCCATTTTATAAATGCTTTTCCTGTAGGCAAAAATCCTGTGCAGTGCAGTCTCCTACTGCACCAGGCCCTTAGAAGGACTCATCCCAAGCACAATGGCAACGCTCTTCAGAGACTTGACTCCAGAGCAGGAGACTATTCTTGCTCCCTGGATCTTCCCTCACCAACACCATGATACCAAAGGAGCCTGCTTCCCCAGGCTGCTCCCAAATCCAGCAGGGCTCAGTGAGTTTTACATCCTGCTGAAACCTTTCTCTCCATTTTCTTTCTGGTATTAAGGACACTGTTAAAAGGAATCCCTTTGAGTCAATTTTCATAGACATATGTTCAACAGACACGGGGTAGTTTTCACCACTGCCTCTTATGCACAGCTATGAAGTAGAAAAGGCTTGAATGTGAAAGACCAACTAAGACAGAAGGTTAATAAAAATTTCTAGCATTACTTCAGGTAAAAAAGGGAGCACTATTATTAAGTATCCCTCACAGTGCTTAATAAGCTATTTTTCCTTCAACTTTCCCTGGATAGCTGTCACAGAAGTGTTTCCTATCAGTCAGCTAGTATTTTTATTGATGTGAAATAACAGTTAAATGACACAAAGCAGCAAGAAAAAACATTCATGTTCAATACCAAATGAATGCCATTAATAGAGAAAGATTTGTAGATTCATTTGTAAATGAACAGAAAAAGCATATGACACACTCCTGAATGATACGGATTTCATTCTGAACATTCTTAGAGATATGAACTATAATCTGGGAGAGAAAACAATTATTTTAAAGACAAAGGTCCATGGTGATTTCTCATCTTTCTGTAATTGAAGTGATACAGGAGAGTGTGAAGTATGTTTTACATAGAATTACAGAAAATAGCTTATTTTCTCAACTATCTTCATGGAAAAATAATAAGCTGAACTTTTTTTGTAGAATGCAGATGTGTTTAAAGGCATGATTCAAGCTTTATTTAGAATGCAATCATGAACATTTTCAGTTTATACTCCAGCTCTGAGGGCCTCATGCCTCTGAGAATACGGTATATTCTGACAATTTTTTAACTTCATGCTTTGTAATCCTTTTAGTATCCTTCCTCTCACATCATCTGGAGATTCTTGGATTCCATTGTCATTTGGGTTCATGGAACTGGGGGAAAGAATTTTGCTGCATATCCCACTAGGGAAATGACATTCTTCTGTCAAGGACCAGAAGGGTCTCACATTTGCATCTGTCACCAACTTATTGGAGTGTGTCGTTTAATAGAATTTTCCATTTCATATAAAATGGACATCAACATTAAAATCAAATATAATTCATATCTGAATTAAAATGATAAAGAATTCAGTGGAATCTCAGTGGAATATATAAAAAGTGTGCTAATGGAAGAAATGGTCTTTTGTTAAGGGATTGTCTCAGGAATTTGTAGAAACTGTTCAAGACATAGAAAATTATGAAATGATTTGAGTAAATTTAAATTATAACCAAGCTTGACAAGAACGATGTGAGACTAAAATGAAATATGAATAATAGGGACTCAAGGGTATACTGTTGTCATAAAAATGCTATAAAACAAAAGATAATTAAGACAATAAATTCAATAGTAGCATATTTTAATATACCACTAATTACTTTGATCTTAGATACCCTAAAAGATTTGTAATACTTTGAAAAATATAAATATAATGTTTAAATAATTAAATTATGTATAATCAGGATCATGTTGGAGGGTTTTGTCATATCTGATGATATGATACGGACCTGATTTGTAACTCCATTTGGGAAACCAGGTCTGAGGCATGTTAAATTATTGAAGTGACATTTTCTGACTATCAAATATTTCTAGTACTAAAGAGGCATGATTTCCATTTGTAATAAAGCATCATTTTGTTGTGAACACAATTGTTAAGTAACAAGCCTGTAGTACTTGCTATTCTATAGGCACAGAACTACTGCCAGGATACAGCAAGATGAAAAATAAAATATGTACTCTTGCTTTTAGGAAACTTTTAGGTGCAAAGGAGACAACTCAAATAAATGATAAAACAACGCTCACACTCTAAAATATGTTTTAAATGATGTGGTGAGAATGCAGAATGCTACTTTGGAATATTGACAGTTTCTTGCAAAATTAAACCTACACTTCCCATATGATTCAGTCATCACACTCCTTGGTCTTTGCCTCAGGAGTTGAAAACTATGTCTACACAAAAATGGATACACCTTTTTAGGAGCTTTATTCATAATTACCAAAATTTGAAAGCTATTTGTTGTCCTTCCATAGGAGATTATGTAACTAAACCATAATAGATACATAAATGAAACAGTATTCAGCAGTTCGAAGAAATGAACTGTCAAGTCACGAAAAACATGGACATATCTTGAATTGATGCTACTAACTGGAAGAAGCCAATCTGAAAAGGATACATATTTTATGATGTCAACTATATGACATTCTGGAAAAAGCAATATTACGGACCTATTAGACACATCAATGGTTTTCAGAGCTTGGAGAGAGGAATGAGCATGCAGAGAATAGATAGATGTAGAATTTATATTTGTCAATACATACTTTTCCCAACCCCTCGAAATATACACCAACAAGAGAGAATGCCTATGAAGACTATGGATTTTGAATTATAATGATGTGGCAGTGTAGGCTCATTGATTATAGCAAATGTACTCATTGGCGAGGGATTTTAACAACGGGGAAGGCTGCACATAAATGAAGTCAGGAGACAAATGAGAAATCTTAGAACCTCTTGTTCAATTTTGCTATGATCTTAAACTTCTCCAAAAAATGGTGTATTTTGAAGAGCGATGTGCAAACACGTATTGGGGTTTATTTCCCTTGATAGCTGAAGAAAACCATTGAGTAAATGAAAATTGAGCAGTCATGCACAGCGTTTAGGATTTGGTCCAATGGGAAAAAGTGAAAAGAATTTTCCAGAGACTGTTTCAGAGTTGAAGGTTATAAAGTGGTGTGCCCCCCCCCCCCCAAGCACTCTAAATTCCCTATCACACAGGATATGGTGAAACATCAGAGTCTTGGTAAATTATGTAACGAAGCACTGATAACTCTGGGTGGGGTATCAATTTTCATGCAGAAAAAGGTAGTGAGGAGCAATTACTTAAAAAGGAACAAAAGAGTAACTACATAGAAAAGAAGACTCTGAATAGAGTAGCAATGACTTGAAATGTTGAGGAGGAAAATACAAAAAGTAAAAGTACTATGAGGATGCTTGCTGATAGTCCATGAAATCCTTGTGCGTTGGGGGTGAGGGGGGTGGGAAGAAAGAGGCAGAGAGACAGAGGGAGAGACAGAGAGCGAACCCGCCAGAGGGCACTGTCTCTAATACTGAAGGCAAACACACGCAGAGACATGAGGACTGGGACATTGACAAGAAAGATGTCTTCTCCCTCTGTTCTCCATCCACAATGGCTATAAGGCATGGGCTTGCTGAGACTAGCCTGCTAATACCTTTACCTGAGACTGGACGTAAAACATATTCCCCCTTCTCTCAGTTCCTCCTTAGGAACTTTTTCAAGATGAGATAAGAAATGAGTAGGTATTTGCAGTTTTGTCTAAACCATGATGTTTGACAGAGTCTTAAAAACACTGGTCTACCCCTTAATAGTAATGATCTACCCATGTTTTAGATCTTCTCGCAACAAAAAACTAATGAAATAAACTGTGTGACCGAACACTTTAGTATGACATGATCTTGATGGACACGAAGGATTGAAAACAGTTTCAGAAACTGAAAGTAGTTTCAAAAATGAATAAGTCAGCCCTTCTTCTGGAATACACATTGCTCTAGAACGTGAAGATACTTGCTTGCTTAAGTATTTGAGGTACTTAAACAAGCCAAGCCAGACTTTCCAAGTCTCCAGAACATTGCACCTTCACTTTATTTTAAAGCCAGTAAAGGGTCATTTCTATGAATGAGCAGTATGCACATGGTCTTTTTCATTTCTATTTATTACAATTTGAAGTTGCAGATAGTGCAGCATTATATTTCAGGATTTCACGCAAATGATTTCTTGAAATGCATTGCTAAATGTGTCTTTCACATGAATGCATTCATTTATCTATTTATAGCAACAGCTAGAGAAAAATAGTAAGGTAAGAAATCAACTTTTTAGGACAGAAGGACATAGTCAGAAGCCTCTTCTAGTTTTTGACAACAGACAGGATTTGCATGTAGACAAAAACTGCCATGTAAAGTCCCAGATGTCACTCTTTCCTATTATGGCAAAGCTTCATGTGAGATGGTGACGAGCATCAGCAGTTCCTTAGCATAGGGTTGATTTTCTGATTCAGCTATTTCCTCCTCGGATTTAGCCACACAAACATTGTTTAACTCTACGACAGATTTTTAAAGACTTATAAAAGACTGAAGACACATCTAGATGGAATCTCACCAAATGTGACTTAGTGCGACCTGTGATTAGTGCCTCAAGTGTGAGGAATTTGCTGCATTGACATTCCCACCGCATAGATGAGTTTTATCTACTGATGAGCTTTATGCAAATGAAAACTCCCAGCATGTTATAGTCTCTATTCGCCCTGACAAAAATAATGTGAGGTTTTCCACATTTTTGTATTTTTAATAATCCATGTAGTTTTACTGAATTTTCGGATTCATTGTGTGAACCCACACATTTTTATTTCACTGTTGATGTGCCTTTAGATATTTTCAATTGGAAGCAATTTTGTAGAAAGCTTCTGTGAACATCTTTGTCTGTGATTCTTTAGAATATGTGGGTAAAAATCTTTTGCGACTTGTAGGAAGAGGATAACTGGGCCCTAGATAATGATTAATTCAGCTTTAGTAGATACTGTTCACAGTTTCAAAAGAGATTGTGGCAATTTATATGCTCACCCACTGAGTATGTGAGTTCCGGTAGCTTCTATTGTCAACACTTGGTATTGTATACAACTTTAATTTTAGTTATTCTCATCTCAGTGTAGCTTCTTTGTACAGTACTTTCATTTACATTTCCATGATGATTGACAAAGTCAAATGACTTTTCATAGAGTTATTGACCATTTGAATATATTATTTGTCAATCATCTCAAGAAATTTGCTCATTTTTCCAGTGATGGATGGAGGTCTAGTGAGATTGAGAAAAGGCTGGAAAGAGAAGTAAGAGACACATTGTGAGGACCTTACACTGGGAGGAACTGGGGGTAGATGGGATTTCACTACTTGTTGAATGATAGTATTTTTTTTCATTTATAATTCATGCATATATCAAACAGTGGTATCATCCTTGTCTCCATAGTAATTACTGAATGCTTTTAAAACTGCTCTGAAATTTTAAAGAGTTTTTAATTTATTAAATGCAATCTAAAGCTACGGGCATCTAGCATTCTTCTGAAAACATGCTTGCATCACCTCTAAATTGACAGATCCCCATCCTGCAATTTGTTTTAAAGAAAATAGTCATATTTTAAAAACTGACCTAAAGAATAAAAGGGTTAATGCTTGATGTAGTTATGAAAAAAACCTGAATAACTAGTTTTAGATTCATTTTGATAAAGGATTCTGAATATGATTTAATTTCCTAAATTTATGGGAAAAGACTATAAAATTATAATTACACAATTGAGAGAAACGGTCTGTTAAATTGCCATCAGAGATACATGTCTCTATATTTACTGTTAGAGAAGACCTGAAATCAAGATATTATCTTTTGCCCTTGTATCTCTTTTCCTTGATGGCTGAGAGCAAATTTTTCTTTTAAATGCTCCTGTAACTTATTTTAAATAAACACATGTTTAAAAATGAATAGACCACATATATTATTTGTTCCTTTTTACTGTTGTAATTTGAATAGAGGAACTTGCATGAAAATTTTCTTCCAAATTTTATTTTTGGTTTTCTAATATTATTTTATGAATCACAATATATAATGGTCACTTAGTTTATTATCTAGAAAATGGCAGTTAGAGCAGATTTATCTTTTATATACTCGGGTACCAGCTAAACTCTCCCTAAAGACACTTGAAAAGCACAGTTGTAAATTCCATGGAAGAATAATGTAGACAGAGAGGGTCTTATTTAGTTTTGATATTGTTTCTGTCATGACTACACCCCTCTGTTTATGCCTAAGGTCGAAATCAGGGAGAGAGAAGACTAGCTGGGCATATACTCAGTCTAAAATGTCTCTAATATCTAGAGACAAAGACAGAACAAATGAGCTGACACTATTATTTCTTTCTGTAAAGTAAGTTCTCCTGTATGAAAAATTATGGCACTGAATAAACATTCTTTCAGTTCATGAAGAGGAAGGTTGGCTAAAGAAATGATTGGATAAAAGACACATCCCTATGCAGAGCAACTATGCTTTGAAATGAGAATAAACGACTGGCCTTTCAATACGAAGGAGTTCAATAGGACTCATCTGCCCCAAGGAGCCCGGCTGGTTCTTTGGACACTTTGCCCTGTGAAGGACGAATATCAGTCTCCGCAATGGCTAGATAATCTGCTTTTGATGAGACCATACATTACCTGTATATCCGTACTCACTGCCACTCAATTCAGCCAAGAATAAAAAAAGTGGGAAAAAAAGCTACCTGATATCCAAAGATAGATCGTCTTGAACTTTTGAATATGGAGTGTGCGTTCCTGGAAATAAATGCCTTCCTGAGCTGCACCCAGGAAAAAGTAGCCTCTAATCCTCACTATTTCTGAGCACTTCATTGCCAAACTTTTTTCCTGTGGTACTCATTTACTTAACTTGTCATTTTTAAATCATTGATTAATCAGCCCAGTGTCTAGGGACTTTCGGCTACTGACCACCTCCCACTTAAGGCGAAGTGAATAATCATACGCACCATTCATAATTATGCTACTGAAGTCGTTTCTCTTCCTCCTTGCCCTTTAGGAAAACCCTTGTGTCAAATGCCACAGCCTTCCAATGTGGAGTGGCAGTAAACTCACCCATGTTTTTCATGTGTTTATTTCACTTGCTGACAATAGCAAACTCATGCAAGGCCATGGGTGAGGGTTTAGGGAGAGGTGTTAGTTCAACAGCCCTAGGAAAACTCCAGCAGACTGCCCTGTAATAGCTCTTGGCAACTTAGGTGTATGATGCTTTTGGAGATGGAAAACTCAACAGTTCAGTTTTAACTTGCATTCTAGGAAATTGCACAGAAAACTCTGTCATGGTCCTGGCCAAACTGGTAAAGGCCCAGGACAGCAAGTCCAAGAACTAGGTATAGATGTCCACTTGCGAGTTCCTTCCAGAAACTAGCACCCAGTGAACATAGGTACCCTTCAGTAAGATGAGCTTTAAAAACTTGAAAAACAATTTGCGAGCCATTCACACAGTCGCATCCACTTACATGGTGCCTCTATTTTCATGATTCTGTATGCATTTGTTAAGTTCTGAATTAAAACAATCAATTTGGGGGTTTTAGTTCTTTTATCTCCCTCTGACTCAAAATACTTTTTCATTTTAAACAGACTTCTTTTAAAAAATCTGCTATGGTTAAAAGCAAATCAGAGACCTGTCTTTGCATTAAATATTTTGTGAAAAATTTTAAAAGTCAAGGGAAAGGTGACATTACCAGAAACATCCTATTAACTTGAACTCCAAAGTTAGATCAGCAGGATGTTTCCTTTGTAGTATGTGCTTTTCTTCTTTTTTGTATGTACCATCAAGTCTGTTGGTATTTCATCACCACATTTCTCAAAGTTAGTGGGTATGTATTCTGGATACTTTGGAGAGGAATAAATTAAACTGTTTACACCAAAACAATTTAAATATTTAAAGCTGTGGGAGTCTAACTCACTAGCCCTGTGTTATACAGTTCAGTGTAAGGCTGGAATTTTTCTGTGATCACGCAGCTGGATATCTGCATTGACCAAGTAATAGATCAAAATGAAGAGCTCAGTTCTCATGATTCTTGTACTAATATTTCAGTTGTACATAGTAGAATAAATAGGAACTTGTTTCCCAAAAAACATATGAATAGTTAGCTGCAGAAACAGCCATGTCTTTATTCCACATGTTGCTTCTATTTTGTGTTTCTCCTAATGAAGGTTTCCTGGGCGTCATACTTTCTTACAGCCTAGATCTGTTGAGGAAACATTTTTTTCCACCTGGACCCACCAAAAAAGACAAACTTATGGGTAATTTGGAAAACAAAGCAAAACAAATCAACAAAAACCCTTGGAGTATAACCTAGACTTCAAAGGAGTCCATTAGACTTTTTACGACTTTCAGTGGTCCTGTAGCCTTTATATTTCACCTTGAATCTAAAAACATTTCTGACCTGATGATCCTGAAATCTTCATCTAGGAGTTTTTTAAACCTACATGCTTGTTTCTAGCTTTGGCCATGCAAGTTTCTTGCCAAAACATAGGAGTATTTATCGCTTTCTTCATCGAGTCCAATAGAATGCTGTCATCCATCTAGAGAACCTCAGTATGAGTTCACCATAGCGAGATAATCAAGTTTCCTGCAAACCAGATTATAGTGCGGAGAGTCTGAAAGTTGGCTTGTCCTTGAGGTGTATCTGTATATATTAGGTGAAAGCTAGTGTCTGTTGTCATCTTTGCTAACAGATAATACTGAAAATGAAATTGCCCTAGGAATGCATACCAGTAAAAAACTCTTTCGATTTTTTTAGTAAGAAGATCACATCTAAAACAGTAGTTGCAATTATATCCAATAGCTGTTTAATCATGCCCTAAATATTTTCAATAGCAAAATTGTGGTATGATAGTAACTATTAATCTCACATTTTCCAAATATCTGATGGAGTACACGTTCTGTAACTTCTTTAGAAATGTGATATTGTTTTTGGTTTTCTCTTTTGATAAAGATCTTCTTTGCTATTTTCCCTTTCTAACATGACAACTCTAACTTCATGGGTGAAAAAAGCAGCGTAGGACGTCTACCTAATGCTGAAAAAAATGCTTATTTTAACCATATATTCAAAAAACAAATACAATTTCACTTATATGTGGGATATATAGAAACCTAACAAAAAAATGAACCAAATCAAACAAGAATAGGCTTTTAGTATAGAGAATCAATTAGTGGTTATGAGAAGGGAAGGAGTGCAAATCAGGTATAAGGGATTAAATATGTGATGAGAGAACTGGACAACTGGTGATGAATTTCATGTTTTGTAATTATAGGTGGATAAACAAAGATGCAGGCCTTAGACTTGCATAACGTTAAGACGCAACATTCCTCCAAAAATTAAAAAAAAAGAAATCAAGAGAATAAACAAGATAGAACCTAAAGAGTCATTGAAATAGCTATTGATTGGACAAAAAGGTCACTTCTTGTTGATTAATTTTATGGGTCCTTTGTATATTTTGGATATTAACCCCTTGTCAAATATGGACAAATATGGTCTCCTATTCAGTCGGGGGTCTTTTTTTTTTTTGATGTGAGTTATGTTTTGCTGTGCGGAAGCTTTTTAGTTTGATGTAATATTATTTGTTCATATTGGATTTTATTTCCCTTGCTGTTGGAGTCAAGTTCCGAAAGATAGCTCTTAGATAGATCAGTGTTCAGTAGTGTTTTGCCTGTGTCTTCTTCAATGTATTTTATGGTTTCTGGCCTTATATCTAAGTCTTTTAATCCACTTTGTGCTAATTTTCTGTGTGATGTTAAGTAGTGGTGTAGTTTCAGTCTTTCCCATTGACAATCCAGTTCTCCCAGAACCACTTATTGAAGAGACTGTCCTTGCCTCTTGTAAGTTTTTGGCTCCATTGTCAAAAATTAAATGTCCACATACATGTGGGTTGAGCTATCAATTATTCTGAGCTATCAATTATTTTCCATTGATCTGTGTTTCTGTTTTTACTCCACTGCTATGCTGTTTTGGTTATTAATGGTTTGTAGTAGAGTTTGAAATCAGGGGGCATGACTTCTCCATTCTTGTTTTCTTTTTCCTCAATATTGCTTTTGCTATCCTGGGTCTCCTGTAGTTCCAAATAAATTTCACAGTTGTTTTTTTTTTTTAATATCTGTGAAGAATGTCTTTGGAATTTGATGGGGATAGCATTAAAGCTGCATATTGCTTTAGGTAATATGGTCATTTTAACTATTCTTCCAATATATAAGTATGGACCATCTTTCCAGTTTTTTGTGTTGCCTTCTCTTTCTTTTAGCAATGTCCTATAGTCTTCAGAGCATAGGTCCTTTACTTCTTTGGTTAAGACAATTTCAAGGTATTTCTTTCTTTTTGATGCAAATTGTAAATGGTATTGCTTTGTTGAGTTCTTTCTGCATTTTAATTGTCAGCATACAGAAATGCAACTGATTTTTGAATATTAACTTTGTAGATGGACATTTTGTAGACATTATGGAATATGAAATCACAAAACACAGAAATCAATCACTTCTGACAACAAAATATACTATGCATTGTAGAGTATTGTTGGTTTACCCTTAAGATAACGTGGTTGACTAGGGCTCACAGTCACTGCTCAGCAAGAGGGGAGAATATCTAATAGACACTGGAAGTCCAAGACAGAAATAAAAATTCAAAGAATGTTTCTACTGAATGCATATAGCTTTCACATCTTCAGAAAGTAGAGGTAAACTTCAAATCAAGTCACCATGACTCAGGGAGATCATCTATATGTAGAAAATAAAGACTGATTAGAAGTACCTGAGGAGGATATGAATAGAATAATTTCAATAACAGATGGACGATTTAACCTCAGGAAAGAGCAAGCACTTTGGTTGGACCAAGGGTTCAGAAGCATATTTAAGTGATAGGGAAGAACGTAAGATGTGGTTGTTATGGCCTTGACATCATAGCAAAGAGAAAAAGAAAATTTTGTCTATGAGCGAAAGGTGGAATAGTATTTTTGAGGAGATAAAAAGATTTCCCAGGAAGATAACAGGTTTTATACACCAACAAAACAGAGATAAGGAATGAGCTGGTTTGATGGCATAGATTTTAAAGATTTCTTCATAAAGACGGTCAATTCATGTTCAAAGTGATTTTGACATAACCAGAGAAGGCATCTACCAAGTTGTTGAATAAAAGATTAATCCTGGTGTGTGGATGCTGTCCTTCATTTCCAACTAGATTTGCCAACTTTAGGGACTTTCTTCAAAATGACAGGAATTCAATGGCATTAGGCTTACTTCATAATCCACAAAACAAATACCCAGATCTCAAACATTTAAAACCAGAAGACCATGAAATCCTTTTATTTTTATGTTTGTGGTTAAATTTGCTTACATGATCACAAAAAGTGTATAGAAACATGCACTCATGGGAAAAACAGCACGAATGTCACCCATGCCTCTGCATCAAGAATCATGTCATGGATTGAACATGCTGACTGATACTTCTCTTCCTGTAGCAATGGCATCATGGGTCTTTTCAGTTTTACTCAATGTCAAATTATTTAAATTCACTAGCTTCACAAATGCTTTTAAGTAATTTCAACCTCAGTTTTATGGATGATACATATAAAGTACTGGAGTAGAAAATACGTGGGGTATGTTTTTATTATTTTTAGATAGCTTCAGGGTTACCTTTTCAAGCACAGGAATTTCCAGACTTCCACCCACTCCATGTCTCACAGGGATGCATGTATAGAGCAATCTGTCTTTACCCAAAACTACTTTAGGTATAAATTATGAGTCAAACTACCTAAAATATGTACTTGTTTGTTTATCCTTTATAATTTTCTACAGGATAGAGTTCAAATCCTGAGACTCCCATATTTTACTTTTACTTTTCTCAAGTTTTTCTTGTAAAATCTCCCTACCTCCTTGTCACATTTTGGGTCTGCTTTCTTCATTTTCTACCATATCATCTTCAATTTACTCTGAACAACCTTCTGTGACTCATAGTTCATACATATCGGCACCACAATTTATGGATGGGTAAAATAAACAAAAATAAATTAAAATTATCTCAAAAAAATCTGTTTACCAACGATTATATGCAACATATTCTGAGTGGAATCGTCTTTTAGTTTCTCAGAATGAAATTTCAAAGGTGTGATGATGGAATATAATATCAAAAAAACATTGAGTGATGAAGATGTTCAAATGGTAAGTACCCTATTAAGCTCCTATTCTTCAAGATTAGACTTGGGAAAGTGGCAAAATTCAAGTTAGAATAAAGTCTGACTTGGGGAAGTGTTTTAAATTTCTTGAAAAGCCATTATCCTATGATAAGAATGAGTGGCTCACTCATTCAATCAGGTGTTGCTTACAACGGATCGCAGAAAATATAGCTGTTTGGCTTTCCTTAGTAAATTATGTGTCTCAGTTTAAGTTTTCTGTATCTAATTTCCTTTGGGTTTAAGGAGTAAAATGGAATAGTGCCCTTTGAGACAAAACTTTATAATGGTGGATCTTATTATCAATAGTATCAAAAATAGACTATGTTTTTAATTCTGTAAGCAAAGCAAGTAACCTTTCATTAATCAAACAGGTGCATCGTCGAGAGCAGGTGAATATGTTTTTAGAAAAACATTGTCTAAATACTGAATACCACAGATGTGCTGTTGATTTTCCTTTTAGGTTTTGAGTCAATGGATAAAAATAGTCGCAGTAAATCAGTATGCTACGAAAACACCACTTTTCAGAGATACCTTCTACATCCTAATTTATATTTCATTATCTTTCTGAAACAAAGTAATCCCTATGTATGCTGCATATGTTTTAATAATTTTCTGCCTATTGTATCTAGTCTAATGTATCTTCTCTCTAAAAATATAAGCTATTATTTATAGTTTAAGAAATTTTACCTTTAAGTCAATAAACATTTTCAATATCACATTTCTAATTCTCATTCTTAAAGGCATGTTCTCATTAACACACTTTATTGTTATCACCTAATTCTTGGTAAAGTCTCCTATATTTAATTTAGAAAAGTCAAAATATGATGATTAAGAAACAGAATTTTCAAAACATTTACTTTGGGTTTTTTGTTGTTGTAAATATTTATATGTCATTTTGAATGTTTTAATTAGAATTTAAAACTACTTGGTTTCCTTTATTTTCTATGGTATAAAGGACACCATATCGCTGAGTTCACATGGTAGGCATCCTCTAGGCAAAAGGATTCTCATTTGATGTATGCTGAAACAAAGAGATTGCATTGTATTAGTCATACCCTCAAAAATGTTCATTCTGGTACATCCTGATGGGTTTGTGGTGAAGTGTGCTGCCTCTGGCCCACGCAAGACACTTATATCCCAAGGACCCAAATTTGTGCTCCAGAGTGGGGTGTTAGGGGTAGGGAACAGCCAAGATGAATAGCTATAAAATAGAAAAATGCTTCCACCTCCTGTCTTCCTGTCTGTCTGCCTGCCTACTTGTCCTCATTCCTGCCTGCACTTTGCCTCATTCTGTAACCCCTATGCCCATAGGTTATTACTTTGTTCCCTCTCTCCTTCCCCCACCTCCTTTCTCTTCTTGTTCTTTCTTTATACTTTCCTTCCTTCTTTTTCTGTCATCTCTGTTTCTCTTGTTTCTTTTTATCTCTTTCCTTTCCTGTGTCATTTTTTTAGATACATAGTGAAAACTCTGACATTTATGTGTATTCACTTTACAGCCAAAAAAAAATAAATACCAGTGAAGCATTGCCTAAAAGATAGTTAACAGGATTCTAACCCTAATTTTTAGGGTTAGCTATTAGATTTTGAGAAACGAAATCTCTTCTGGCCATTTCTTTTATAAACAGTTGGAATTATTTTCCATGTTCTAAATGAAGAGGATGAGTAAATTGAGTATGTTAGTTTGGGGTCAGTTTCAGCTGCTAAGTTATACAGCAAAATTTGTGTTTATCTCTGGATATGCCCATATAAACTAGTATTCTTGAAAATCACTATGCCTTTAAGTGATTGGATTACTTATTACTTTTCAAAGGCTTAGATAGTGATTCATATCTTTGGAGCCTATGGTTAGAATGCAGAGAAATAACAGTCTTGGTTATTTTCACAGAGACTATTCTGTGCTTCTTTTCCTAATGTTGGACTTACTTTATCAAATTTGTGGAAATAGCAAATAAACAGTATTTTTCTAGTGACTGCTTCCTGTGTTACTCTTATCCTTTTTGATATTTTATTGATCATTTGATCTGGTTTTTCTGATTTACCTTGCTTAAATGGTGCAGATTATTTTCACAGGAGAAAATCTCTCATTAACCTACTCTATTGTCAAGATGCGGTTTCTTTTCTCTATTTCTAGAGGAAATAGTTGTACATTGCCCAAGAGTAGGTCAGAATTTGTCTTCTTTCTGACTCTGTCTCTATCGGCTTCTGTTCCCTTCTCTTCCTTGAGTTAAAGCCATTACGGCTTGAGCTGGCAAAGTCAAGTTCAGTTCAGGTGGAAGGATCTAGGAAGTTTGTTTCAAGTTCTTGTTCAAACAAAACTTTGTAGTCATCTGCATTGGCAATAAAAAGAATGTATTACTCAATATCTTACCTCTGAACTCCTCAATTGGTTCAAAGGCTAGATGAGGAAAGAGTACGTTATGGGGCTTAGTCAAGTCACTGCCAATTTTCATCAAAGACCTAATCTTTTTGGCATGGAAAGCTTTTACAAAGGATTTGGTGTCTAAGAGAATCTTTTAAAAATCCTTAAAATAGCACATGCCTCCTAAATAAGCCACATTTATTTAAGTACCTAGGCTCAGATCGACTCTTTTGATCCTTCTTTCAGAGTAATCGTTCAAAGTGAATCAGTTAAATAACCAAGAGTACAGCAAAAACAGAGACTATGTATATAAGTACAGAGTATTCTATAATTTTCCTGGCAAAAGAAAGCTAACATATACATAGTTTCTGTTCTTCAGCAGTGATCTAAGATATTAATGCGATTATTATACATTCAATTTAACTGATACTTTAGGTGAATATGACATTAGGGTCTGTTTTAGAATATATGTTATGTCATAAATATCTTCATTATCCTACCAGATAACACAGCACATCGAACAAAATAGGAATTAATAAAATAATTATTGAAACATAGATCATTTTATTTTAATGAAGATAGTGCAATACACTGTCTTGGGTATGCATTAGTTTTCTTCTGTAGTTCAGTAAAAATAAACTTAAAATGTTTTAACTATAAATCTCACTTAAGCTCTAAGGATTATGCTTATAACCAAAGTTTATTATTGAGATCAACAAACCTCCACAAAGGGAACATGTTTTTTCAATATTTAGCCAACAGTTGCTTATAAATATTTTTAGCATTACATGTTGACTTAGGAAAATCAAATTTATAACATAGAAAATGTACTACAAAAACAACTGACATTAAGATTTCGATCTAGATATGCACTTGTTGATCCTGGGAATTATAAGCACCTGGGTTGCAGTACATGCACTAAATAGGAAACATGGTGAGCAATTACAGGAGGGTATTTGTTAGAATTTGCATATGATTTTCTTTCTGTTATATAAAATACAAGGAGCACATCCTTTACAAATCATTGTGTAGTATGTTTCTATTTTCATATTTTTCTAAATATTATTAAATACTATTTTTCCATCTTGAAGAAACAGTAGACAGATTATCAAGAACTCCACAAAACACTTAAATCAACACCCCATCCTCATCTCTGTATAGCACTACTATTTGCTCTTGGAGTATTTATTTATTCAATGAGAGTTTAATCATTAAGACCACTCAGCCCATAGCTGCCAATCACATCAAGTATTCCAGGCTATACGAAAAATATGATAAAAAAAAAATCATCTGTGAATAGTTTCCCAACCATGAATTTAGTGCTTAGCATTTATTCTACATTTGGCTTTTATTCCTGTTTCATAGCCTCAAGGAGGAAAAACGCAACATGTCTTAAACTATTTTTTAATTTTTCTAAATTATACTGCCTTCAATAATTTTAATGACTATAGATTTGTTCCATTTACTTTCATATTTTCCAATAAAACACTTACAAAAAGTATATGCCAGAAAGGTATTTAAAAATATATATTTATAATAAAGGTATTTGTATGCTTGCCTTTATTTTATGCGGATAAAGAGAAAGAAATGTGTTAAGATAACACAATGAATAATGCAAGATGTTTCTATGACTGCAAGAAAAGACATATTAAACAAGTCCTATTGTTAAGACATTTGACAAAATAATAGGCAAAGAAAGAATTTCACATCTTATTAAAAAGTTTGTGTAAACTGTATAAACTGCACAGTGCACTTCTGAATACTTATAATTCATTCTGAATAAAATAATATTCTAGTGCTTATATTAGCGGTAGCTACTTTTAAAGAGTATTGTGTTTTATTTTATTTTTATACAATGTATAAAAAGGTCCTTAAATTAAGTTCTTCAAGGAACTTATAGTGATAATTGTAGAAGTGCCAAAGTGCTAATATTATATTTTGTGAGGATGAAAAGGAATAGGAGATACTTTTTCTTTGTCATGATTAATATAGGAAATCAAAATAGTTCATAAAACTGGAACTTTTCTTCTAGAGATAACCAGAAATATGAGGGTAAGATAGTGATGTGGGAGGAAAGCAATGTGTTTGAAATGAAAATTTTTAATCTAAATTCAGCTTTCATATGAAATATTAGCATATCTATGTAAAGAATGAGTTGATCTAACATGAGCCACTTCTCTTCAAACACCTACTGAACGTGTCCCAGACTCCAATCTAAGTCTTCTGTCTTCCAAGTTGCTTAGATCTATGGAGACCATTAAGTCAAAGTCTTGCTTCTCTAATTCAGACAAGGACCTTGTAAGACCACACTTTTCATAGCTATTTATATACTCTCTGGACAGCATATTAGAATAGACCATAAAGTAGACAGTCATTGTGTTTACAGAGCCATATCAGTCCATTTCATGACAAATCACCATTTTTTTAAAATTTGTGGTTCTAAGTCTCCTTATTCATCAAACTGTCTGATAATTATGTATTTATTATTCTCTCTGTTCTCACTCAACTGAAAATGTCACTGAAAAGTTATGAAAAAGACAAATGGTATCGTTTTTCTATTTGCATCCCTAATGCACTACTCAAGGAGTGGTAGGTAAAATATTTGCAATGCAGTATAGAACAGGACTGAAAGTATAAGGAAGAGAGCTTAACCAGTTTAATGAACAATGAGTGAATATTTGTTTTGGGGTCTTCTTTGCTCTACTAAGTATAGTATGAATTTTAAGTTTTATTTTCCTTAGCATTGCCTCTACTTAAATTGTTAGAAATTTATCAATAAACAAAAAGTTCCTTGAGATGAACTAATTTATCGTTAAAATAATCTGTTCACAATGTCTTGAGATTTTTCAAAACCAAAAGAATTGCTAAGTCAGGAGTAAAGAAAATGGTGCAACCATTTAGGAAAAGCAGTATGAAGTCCCTCAAAGAATTGAGACTGGAACCCCATATGTTCCAGCTATTCCTCTCGTATGTAGTTGCCCTAAAAACACAGCAAAGCTAATTTGCAGATACATGTGCACCTCCAAGCTCATTGCAGCATTACTTAAAATAGCCAAGTACTAGAAATGACCTAAGTTGACCATGGGCAGATGAGTGGATAAAGAAGATGTGATACACATACAATGGACTACTACTCAGCTGTCAAAAAGATGAAATTCTGCCATTTGCAGCACCATGGAGGGAACTGGAGGCAATTATGCTCAGTGAGATAAGTTAGAAGGAGAGAGACAGATATTGCATGATTTCCATCACAGGAGGTGTATAGTGATACCAAGCAAACAAATGAACTTAATAAAAAAAAATAGGCTTAATAAGTGAGATAAATTGAACAGCAGTGGACTTTTAGTCAAAAAAAAAAACAGCACAATGGTTGCAAGAAGAGAAGCGGTAGGGTAGGTGGGCAAACTGAGTAAAGGGAATTTATTGTATAGTAAAGGAAAAACTGAAATAATAGTTAGCTCAATGTGTTATATACAGATGCTGACTATGATATAGACCTTAAACCAATATAATGTGATAAAATAATATTTCTTCAATAAAATTAATTTAAAAAATCAGACCAACTCAGAGCTATACCTGCCTTTGAGGATTCCTCTCTGGGAGGCAGCAACCTATCAGTATGTTTGAGGACTTTGTGAACAGCAAATTTCAGCCTGGGAAGTAAGTTGTGTTCCTCAAGTCCACCTGACTTTACTCAAAAGGAGGACGCAAGAGCTCCAGGCCAGTTGCCCTTCAAATAAGTAGTTTTGAAATTTGTCAATATCACAGCCATCTGTGGTAACAGCAAGATTCAAGATCACTTGGAAAAACTCACAGGAGCCAGAACAGCACCCCAGATCTTTCTTGGTAAAAACTGTAGAGGTGGATACGTTGATTTAGTAAATATTCACCAGAGTGGGGAACTGTTGAAATGGCTGCAAGAAATGGGAACTCTGCAACAATCACAGAACAGAACTGCTGGGCAGCCGGGTGGCACTGAAAATGATGACAGCTTTTTTGGTTGGATGTCTGGACCTACATTGACATAGCTACAGTAACTGTTACTTCAAATACTTTTTTAAAAAGGGAGATTCTTTGGTAAAATGAGCTTTTGTTTTTCTTTGACTCAGTATTAAAAGTGGACCTACATGTCCCAACCTCAGGTTCAAGCAGGTTGAAGGACATCTTGGATGTGTGTGGCTTTGTCCTTTGGGTTCCATGACCACGACAGATGATAAGTTAGGATCTGCTGACTAACTCCAAAAACGTTCTTTCTTAATACCTTCCATGTGCTAGACTCCTCTCCCTCTAAGTGAGTATTTCTCATTCAAGTTTGCTTGAGGTCCTTAGGAGGAATCTGTAGTTGGTTTTCTGCAACTGCCCATTATTGAGGCGATTTTGTTGAGTCTGACTTTATGGAAATCAACGTATCTTGTAAATGTGCTTTTTCAAACCACCTATGGAGTTCACCCCACCCTACTCTGTCTGAACCAGTGACCTAAACCCTTACAATCCTGATTTCACAAGAAATATTTAACAATTCTGTAAGGGATTTGAGGATTCAATGTGAGAAACTCCACATCGGAATAAAAGTGACTGGTCTTCACAGTGCCAGAGCAGTCAGAGGTACAAGTACAGATGCTGCAATCCTGTGACAACACTGAGCTATAAGATGATCATCCATGTGATCTTGAACAGACATGTATTAAACTGATTTAGATTATGAGCAAAAAATAAATCATTATTACTAGAAAACAAGCAAAGTCCTCCTTTAGGAATGTCTGTAAAAACAGGCAGATTTAAGAAGCATCATGCTAAATGAACTTTTCCTCCCACACTGAAAATTTAAGAATCCCTTATTATAAAGTTTGTTGAAGAACTGCAAGATAGTTTCCTTCTGCAGTCTCTAGAGTGATAGATTACTTCTTTTCTAATAAAGCAGTACCATAGATGGTCCACCAATTTTTGTCCAGTTCTTTTCTATCTGTTTGAGATCTTATGCAATGGTATTAGTGTGAAATATACCAATTTAGAGTTTTATTCATGTTTGCCCTCTGCCAGTATAATAAAGGCACATGAGGTCACTGAAAACAAAAATCAAATAGGCTCACCTCTATCTAAAGGTAATAATCGGTCATGCCATGGTAACCTAGAGGTCTAGTATACTTTGGAAGCAAACTCATACATCCCAAGGTCTAGGTGTAAGACCCAAGACTAAGAGGAACAACCAATGTGAACAACTAAATAAAAAATTTAAGTGCTTCTTCCTCCTCTCTCTCCCTGTCTGCTCACCTTCATTCCTGCCTGCATCTTTCCTTTTAAGAAAATGTAAAGGCAAAAATAGTCAACAAGTCTCCTACTTTAGAACTTATTTACAAAAAATGTGTTATTAGTAACTTAGTCTAAATATAATTTCAAAACATGACTGCTGCACTGTTGTCTTCTCTAGTTGAACATAAAAAGAAACTATATGGAAGCATCTTAGATGTAACATATTGTGTATTCCTTGTATACAAATTAGAAACATTTATATTTTTGAATAGTTATTGATATTCACTGAGTTATTAACACAGTATTTCCAATTGTCAAATAAAATGCATTGTGTGTAATAATTTTAAGACCTTTAAGTGAAGAAAATGGCATCTAATTAGAAAATAACATATTAAGGAATATGCTTATTCTGTGCTTTGATGATAGCTTATATAGCTCTTACTTAGGCTATTTATTTCTAAATAAATTGCACTGAGTTTTAATAACCTTTATTCCTAAATTACATACTCTCTATACACCTGGGCTCAAATAAACACAATGTCTCCAGGAAAATTAGACAACAAGACACCTGCCTCTGTAATACCTGGTGGCAGTAAAATGTAAGGCAGAATAGACTCTTAAAAACTGGTGAAGTCTTTAGCATCTTGAGAATTTTGACAACAATATAAGAAACAATAGGATAACACAAAAAAATCAAATTATGCAAGTATCTAATTTTACTTTAATTGAGTCACTGAAAATGTGCAGAGTTCAAGAAAGGTAAGCAAATTGTCATGATCAAATGTAGAAAATAGATAACTGTAAAAAAATGCTTTTAAGATAAGCAAAGTCATCTTGATTTGTCAGCTTCTGCGAGGTAGAGTAGAAATGTAAAGACCTCCATTAAAATTCTGATAGCCTAACTGGAGAAGAATCTCAAAGCAAAAAGAAACCAATTTAGTTCTAGCTTAATTGAATGAAATCTAAGAGTAATCTATTGCAGACTATATTGGAATTACCCTAGTGTTTGACATTTGCAACATATGTATTCAAGTTTCTCAGAAAGCTGATTGTCGCAAGTATTTTGCATGCAAATGTGTCATAAATAGAGAAAGTGTATGTAATAGCATGCAGAATGTTGAATCTGCTACTCAGTATTCCCCCACTGAAGGGCAGGTCTGCAAATATTTTTCTTCTCATATATTTTCACTCATATCACATACACCACCTAGTATTAGAAGGCTGATATTTCTATAGAGAAGATTTCATCTTGTTTTCTGCCACATAATAGTCATTGTCCTTAATCGTAGATTCTCCCAGTTATTCTCCTTCATCTCTCTGCATCCTGTCCAACTTTCATCTCTTTCTTCCTCATAAATTGTTCTAACTATTCCAGCAATGACCGCCATGTTGCCATATTATGAAATTCTGCCCTCAATTCTGGACTTATCTGTTCAACTCTTGTGATTCCCATCCCTTTGTTAGCCCTTCCTTGACTTCCTCAATGTTCCACCTACTATTTCTAAAATTCTTTCTTCTTCCCACTTCTTTTTGGCCCTTATTTACTGCTGTCTTCACTTGTCACTCCCAAATGTATATTTTTCTCCCATGATGTCTTTAATTTTTAAATTTTAATATTCAATTGCCAGAAAGATATATTTACTTGGAGAGTCCTAGACAATTCTACATCAATGGACATATGTTTGAGGACATCATCTTCTCTCTGAAATTTGATCTTCTGCCTGTTTTCTAGTCTTCCAGTAGACACATTCACCTATAGTTGAAATTAAGAATGTTGATTTCTTGTTCTTCATGTTTCTAATCAACCAGAATTGCTTTTTCTTAGCCCCCTACCTTTCTCAATACATCCTATGACCTATCTATTGATGCCACCCAGCTCTCCTCTAATCTCTTTTGAATAATTTTGATTGATTTTGCCACACTTCTCTCTAGTCCCCGTCAAGTCCAGATTTCACAGAACCTCCATATTAAGCTGGGGCAAGAGAAAATTTCAAACAGTAGTGCTTCTCAAAGTCCACCAACCAGCAAGAATAGAGTTACATGAGAAATTGTTTGAGATGAGAATCTCAAGCTTTTTCAAGAACCACCAAGTCAGACACTTTAATAGTAGACCACAGAATTTCTGTCTTATAAATCCCATGTAAGATTCTGATATACTTTCATGTTTGAGAACAATTGTTCTACAACATCAAGTCTATGACACATACTAATACTATATTGTCTCTTGCTTCCAGCATCTTGTCTGTCAGCTTGCTATCTAAATTCCTCAACTCAGTCATTTAGACTGATCAATTATCAATTATTTCCTGATTCAGACATTTCATCTTCCTGTCAACTGCCATTTTGGTGTATAGCCCTGTGATGTGTTGACCAAATTCCATCAGCCACAGTTCTTCATTTGCAAAACTGCATGTTTTCTGTGCAAAATAATGGTATGTTACTTATCTCAGCATTCCCAAATTTCAAGAACACTTTTTACAGATGGTAGTCAACAATTTCTCTGATATACCAAAAAAATAGATAAATGAGATGGATTTTGCATCTGATGTGTTACATTACAGAGAAAAAATATATATCTACATCTATATCTATATGTAACACTAATAGAAGTGCACTGAGCTCACGAAATTCTGCGCATTACAAGATGAGTTTTAGGCTTTAATTATTGACTTCACTTTTAGATTTATGACAGAAAAGTGAACAAATCTTATTTAAGTGAGAAAGAGAAAACATCATTGAGCATATTGCTATAATCTGATTTCTAAAGAAGTCATTTAAAATGCAGTACGGCCACGGTTTCTCTTGGTCAAAAAGCACAGAAAAGAATTTATTATTGAAATGTGTTTAAAAATAAGAAATTGACTCAGAAAAAAGGGAGAGGACTATTATGCATGAGAGAATGGCTAATTAAAAAATGATATTAAGTATACGAAAAATGTTAAAGATCCAGAGATTGACGGAGATCCTATCTCAAAAATATAAATGTTACTCATGTGTTGAGGCCTGAATTGACCAAATGGTGGTTTAAAAAATTCTCATAAATTAAGAGATGTCCACATGAAAGTTGACAAGACAATCTTGAAATACATGGATTTTTACAATTCAAAATGAAAACATACTATTTAGTTTCTACTTCCTCTCATCTCTGCTCTATCATATAAGTAGAATTAAAAAGAAAAATATACCTCAGTATTTTATTTTTCTATGATAAATGTATAAGATAGCTATGCTCTTAAAAAGTGCTGTCGTAGAACATACATCTGGAGCAGGCAAGACAAATAAGCTCTGATCAAGAGGTAAAAAGAACTAGCTACCTGTTTGATCTTAGATCCTAGTTTTGTGTTTGAGCTAATCATATTACGTAGTTCTTATATTAGCAAGGAGGTAATCTATATTGACAAAATGCCATTGTTTCTAATATATAGCACAATTTAGTCACCCTTCCTCCATGAATGGGATTGATATTCACGACCAGATACTGGGCAAGAAAACATGGAAGAAAGAGAAAAACAATTTCTCCTCAGCTGTTCTTAAAAGAACACAATTAAAGATTTTTCAATCGATACACATAAGAGCCACAGAGTAAAAACTCATTAATTGTGCAAAGATGAGGTAGTAATCATTATGAAGGAAGAAGGAAATAAAAAGAAGCATTTCCCTCTAGAAAAAGAATGATGGTCTTATCTAACATTTAACGTTCAGTTATCTGAAAGTAGGTTTAGTTCTTCAGTATACTATAGCAGAAGTTTGGAAGGAAAAAGCTATGTTTTTTTAAATACTGCTTTCAGTGGGTTTTAAAAGTTGATGAGCTTTATCAGAAACTTAACAGCTTGGACTGTTAATAGAAAGCGAATACAATTGAAGCGAATACAATTTATTTTTATATCACAGATTTCATAGGAAAAGGTACTTCAAAACAATTGTAATTCCAACGTTCAAAGAGCAATAATAGATGGCAGATGGAGTACCTGCTAAAGCTGTTAAAGCTGTAAAGTCAAGATAAACTTGACACCATGAAGACAATGGTCTGAAAAGATAGGCAAAAGCAAAGATGACAAAAGTTTTAGCAGATCATTTACATATTGTGTGTTTGTGCATGTTTGGATAAGGACATTCTCCTGTTAAATATTTATGGACACACAAATGAATGTCCCATTCATCTTAAATTATGTATTTATGAATTTCTACTTTAAATAAGCAGACATCAACTCACATCCCTTGTCTTTGGGAAAAAAATTCCATATTCCACATGCAGAATCAGTTACCAACACCAGACTATACGTTTGTTGGTGCTCTTCCATGCAAGCAGGAGTTTTTCCTTACAAGAGAAACAGCATAAACCTACATATACTGACATCTTTGCACATGAAATATACACATAGCCCAATATTTGCCCAAGAAGTGCACTGATAGAAAACAATGTGGGCTGTTTCTCCATTCCCCTCTTTCTGTCTCAGAAGGAGTGTTTGACTTGGCAAAGATCTACAATAAGGAAGGCAAGACATACCCAGAGATCCATGTTTTCAATTTTAAACTTAAAAAGTGTAATAACAAGTGCACAAAGGAAGAAGTATTAATAGAATGTCTATATATGTAGTTGCTATGAGACTCATGAATTACAATAGCTTTATTTCAAAATGAGAATTTTAACTATCAATAATGATGAGAATAATGAGAGGGATTAAAATTCAAATATATTTTGTATAACTCTGCTTATTAATAAAAATTATGTACTTTTTTGTACAGGACCATATCTTAATAAATCACAATATAGCATAACGTAAAGTATGTACATATACAACTATGTATTATATATTATATTATATATTAATATATGTCCATGCTCTTATATTTTGTTTTGCTTCCAGTTATTTATTCTTTTGATATTCTTTGCTTTAAGGTGATTATTAGAGTTTTTATCTATTTTGCTACTCACCCTACTGCATTTTTTTTTTTTACTTTACTGTAAAGATTTCAAGAATATGTTCATTAAACTGTTGTCAAAAGTTATGCATGGATTCTTAGGACACAGGTAATAAGAATGAATTGAATACTCTACAAATGACCTTATGAGTCTGACTTAGGAGGAATATGGAGGGCTCAGCAGTGAGAGGAGGAATACGTGATAGAGAGCAGTAATGATTAAATTAAAATGCAGATGGTATTATCTCTCCTTAATTTATCGAGTTTCCTCTACACTGAATGTGCAGGCCATTTATTCAAAGTATTGCCTGAACCTTAACACTGTCCTTCACTTGGCAACATATTTAATAGTTATGCTGTGGGCAGAATTATATTCCCCCAAACTATGTAAAATTCTTCCCCCTCGTACTTTCGAGTGTCACCTTATTGGGAAGCATGCTTCCAGATATAATTATGGTATCAATTAAGATGTGGTCATATTGGAGTAAGGTGGTCTTTAATTTAATATGACCAGTGTCCTTCTAAAACAGAAGAACAATGAAGAGAGGCAGAGGGAAGAGAATGTAGCTCACTATCGCATTGTATAGCAGAGAGCAAAGTGATGTGTCTGCAGCCAAAAGGTTGCTAGCAACACCAGTAACAGAGAAAAAAGAATGAAGTGATTTATTCTCTCCGGAGACTTCAGAGAGATGACATAGCTTTATCTTGATTCCAAACTTCCAGCATCAGAAATATGAGGGAATATTTTTTGTAAGTTTGGTTGTTTGAGTTATCCAGTTTGTGGTAGTGGGTACCACAGCCAGAGAAAATGAATCTATTTTTTCGATTATAGTAAGAAACAATATTTGCAAGAACTGCCCTGCTTACTTTATTAAGGTAATAGCAGAGTCTTCATCAGTAAATCAAGTGATAGGGAAGCAAGTGACCTTGGAATCAGACATCTAAAAAAATGGAATGCCATGATTTTCTGAGTACAGTGTCATCGGAGTCATAAAATTCCCAGTCCTTATGGTATTCTGATTTCTAGAGTGAGTTTCAGTATGAGAATCTCACTCTGGCTGTTGATTCATTTTCCTTCCTCAGCTACAGTTCTCTGATACCTTACTTACCTTCTTCTGACATGCAATATCGACAAAATACAAATCAAAATGGATGATTGTGCTGTCATTTCTAGACACCCTTCTCCCCATGCCCCAAGTAGATGCTACCCTCAACGAGATTCTTCCCACATTTACACACATCACAAAAAAACATCATGGATCATGTAGCTAGCTAAAGCTATGTTTCACACGACTGGTCTAGTGACTTCTTGATTTTCTGAATGAGGACCAATGCACGCGCCATCATTTACATACTATTTCTGTATCCCTAATCTCTGACAATTTATTTCATGGTCAGTCAACTGTAAATATCCCACACCTTTGTTCTTTTCTATCATTAACCTCTGAACAATGTCAACTAACATAATCGTTATTGGCGTTTCAGAACTAGATGTAAAAGAAAACGGACAAAAAACACATTTGAAGAAATAATAGCTATAATATTTCCAAATGTTATAAAAACATCATTCCACAGATCAAAAAGATAATAAAATGAAACCTAAGCAAGAGGGATATACAACCAACCAACTACCCAGCCAAACAGAACATAGCACTCTAGGTTCTTCAAACTATTGGAAATCATAGATAAAAGTAAAAGTAGCTACTTAAAAGTAGCACACAGAGATAGAATACCTACAAGAAGATAAAATGGCTGTGAAAGGTGAAGCTAGGAGACATTGGAATGACAGTTTTAAATTCTTCGATTAGCAACCAGAGTTCTCTAGGCAGTATGATGTACCTCAAAATGAAATTCACAAAAAGATGAATTCATGAAAGTGAGAACATGTTGCCAGTTGACCCACATTGCAAAATAATACTCAAGATATTCAACAGAAAACATTTTCATCAAATGGAAAATCAGATCAACTGAAGGTGATAGATATGTGATTAAATATAAAATATTGCCTTTTCCTTTTCATAACTACTTTGAAAGACAGCTGACATGTATCATGAGATTGGCAGTCTATGTGAAGGTTAAAATACGACAAATATGATAGCAATATGCAGGTACCTGGAAGTATAATGTGATTTTTCACAATTTTTGAGAAATATATTTAGTGGTATAAGGGTAGACTGTGGTTAGTTAGGGATAAATATTGTGATCCAATTCCATCAAATTTATACAAAAAATTTTTGCTTTATATTGTATTGACTTTTAATTAGAGATAGCAAACTAGAAATCATAATATGCTAATAATTTCTTGTCATAATATAGAACACTAGTGTTCTTTGGCTATCTCAATATTTATTTTATGCAGTTTCAATGCATGTGAAATATCACTAGCACACCTTTTAACATATATTTTGTCTGTATAATCTCTACCCACTTCAGATGGGGAAATGGATCTGAGACAGAAAAGATCTCCCTCTTTCTCATTTGGTGCTTCTTATCCATAAACCCACTTCCTTCCACCAAGTTTGTCCTCTTATTGGCCTTGGGGATGGTGGGCAGTGGACCATGATCTGACACAACTTCCATAAACGCTAAGTATTGATTCAAATTTTTTGACGAACAATGACTGGAGAAAGTCTGCCCAGGATTACTGTAAAATTTTCTCAAGAAAGAAGCAACAGGCCCAAAATGGAGTCAGTCATGCCAGTTATCCTCTGGGTTCATACCAGACCTCATGGCAGTGTCAGCCTTTCCCAAATGAATTTTAAACCAATCAATTTGTTTGAGATTATCTTTCTTTTCATTGGTTAATAACCTTGCCCTACTCTCTTTCTGAATAAAAACAAAACAAATCCTCCATTTGTGTAGTTCCTCACAGATTCTTCCTACTTGCTAGATGGCATGCTGCCCAATTCATGAATCTGAATAAAGTCAATTCAATCTTTAGATTTATTTGGGTGAATTTTGTTGTTTGACAGACAAACAAAATAATTAGAAAAGGAAGTGGAAAGTCATTATACAAGTCTTTCTCAGCTGCAATCTTCTATGATGCACTTATTTGAAGAGAAAGGTTACTCATAATTTACTCACAAATTATTAAAATCTTAGTTTGTGAAGTGTATGCTCATTTTTTCAAAAACTGGGGTAGAATTTATAAAAATAACTATCACTTCTTGAATATTCATTATTACCTCATGGAAGAAAAAGTGGGTGGGTTCATATTTATCCTGTAGGAAATTGTTTCTAGCATAGTGTCTTCTTTCTGCAATAGTGAGTAAGGAGTAACTACCACTAAGGTGATAAATATGATTATTTTTCCTTGAACATTGGAGGAACTCATAAAACATATGTTCACACATATTTAATCATATGGATATCATGTCATTACTAATGGGAACTTCTATTGATTTTTACATAGTATATAGAATGTCTTTGCAAATTGTGCTTTTCTAATATATTTTTCCTCAACTTAAAAATACAGGAGTAAATTAAAAAAGAAAAGCATTTTTATTTAGGATCAAAGAATTTGGGGTATTACAGATCAGACAGAAAATCTAAAACATGTCTCAAGGTGAGATAAATTTGAATTTTTTAATATGCAGAAAAGAAAATGAAACATATTGTTGAGTTAAAGAGTTGATTAGTGCTTACAGGTTTGGACTACTCTTGGTTATACATAATCAGTTACTGATTCTCTAGAAGGAATGAAAAGGGAAATGACTGACTCTATACTCAAGCAAAATTTTGTGATCTGGATGATTTCTCAAACAATTATTTGCTGGACGGTTTCTTAAAATAATCATTTTGGACCCAGCTCAAAGGAGACAAGTAATGCAATTTCTTTAAAATAGTTTCCCAGACTCCATTTAAAAAATGGCTTTACAGATGCCAACTTTCAAATACAAACAAAGGTAAAACCAGTCATTTAAGCGAATATGTTGTTTCGAATGGTTGTCTTAGTATAGGTCTTCTTATTGTAAAAGAGATTTATTGCTTTTGAAATATTCCAAGACTATTTCCAGAAAATACTAGTAAGAAAGCAGCAGTCAAACCCATAACAAGCAAAAGAACAGATGCATATTAGCCATGAAATATTTTTTAAAATTTGTATTTTATTTTTGTGATATAGTAATGCAAAAATGGTGTTAAACATTAATAAATGCATTAAGATGTTCATAACTTGAAAACAACAAAAAGCTAGATTTTAAAAGTACATAAAGGAATATAATGAATGTTGAAGCATGCTTTCACACAGATGGAAAACGTCAAGCAAAAATTAGAAACATTTTTCTTGTCGCTTGTTGATCTTTAACTTATAAAATGTCATGTTGAATCCCTGACAAAGACTTTCAAAAAAGCAGGATAGTCAAAGTTACTCTAAGAATGAATTGTGATATATTAACACAATGCATGTATCTTTATAAACACCCTAAAAATCTTACCTATTTCAAAATCCCTGAAGTAATGTATGAGCCTCATATGTTAAATAATCACCCCATTTTTTGAATAGACAATTACTTAAAACCTGGTGAAGTTTGTTTAATAGTCAAATGCACTTTTAGACTAATGACAGTAAAAATAAGACTTCTCTGGCCATGGAAGAAATTGGAAAAAGTCTATTGAGACAAGAAGACACAAAGAAGAGGGATGAGATTGTGTCAGAAATGGGACATCAAAAAAGTTATTCTCATTCTGGTAGAGAAAATCTAAGGACCTCTATCTTTTTCTATGTTTGTTTTTATTCAACAGTTTTTCTTTTAGAAGCACTTTATTTCATTTCCATTTTAGTTCTTCACTATTATAAATATATTAGATATACACATTATATATTTTATAATATATTACAAATATATTAGATAAACACAACTAGTTGTCTCCATCCACCACAGGCCCAGGATGAATCCAAGGGTTTGTGGTTTGTGTCCTTCAGAGGTGAGGGACCTAATCACTCTTCCACCAAGGGGTGCCAGACCTCTTTTTCTTTATAGACAGTGACATAAGGAAGCAAAAGACCCTTAGAAGAGTTCATGGAATTAGACACCACACATCCTTGAAGTAAGGGACTCAGTGTCTTCTCTCTCTCCTAAGCTTACAAAAGAAATTTTCTAGATTTCTATGGCAAATATATCCACAAATATGACTTGCATATTTCTTCTGTCTTAAGACATTAATTGGAAGTAACCTTTATATGAAACCTATTTCCCTGAATCAGTCTGAATCTTAAAGAAATACTCCAAGTTATTTATTTTTCCTTAGTGTTGTGCATTCTGGAGAATGAGATATGATATGTATTTCTCACTAGAAAGCAGGTCAAACATAAGGAAACTGTTCTTTTTGCTAGTATGATAGAGCGAATCATCCCAAATCAGTTCTGTTTAGTAATGGTCGCAACAAATTACCAACACTTAGGAGCCTGAAACCAATCAGGACTTTTCTTATAATTCTGTGGCCTAGTGGATTTGTTTGTATTACTATTTGATAGCCTGAAACTTAGGAGTTTAAACAACCAGTTATCCTTTTGTCCTCCTAGGTCAGGAATCTAGGATGAAATAGCTGGATCTCTGCTCATAGTTCTACAAGGTAACTTTCATCTCACAAGTCAGTAAAAATATCTCTCTCCAGTATGCTAGATTCTTGTAAGATAACACAACCACAGAAGTGATTGTCTTATTACCTTTGTCTAATATAACATGTCAGATTCAAGTGAGTGAATATCTCACTACATCCATATTCAGGAATAAGAAATATACAGGCATGTACTCCAGGTGAGTGTATGTGGTAACCATCTTAGAATTCTGCCCAAACAGTCAGGAATTAGGACATAACTCATCTGGGCTGTTCTGTCTTGTCTGGGTCTCTAATGTGGTCCACATGTCAGTTGTCCACATTCAGGTTCGACTGAACACCCACAATGAGTTACTCACCCAGCATTAATGTGGATGATGCCATGGTTGCATATTGCTCTTTCTAGAAGCTGGGAAGGTTTGCACAAGTCCTGTTTCAAACTTATTGTCTTCAAATTTGAACCACCTAAAATTGACTTGAAAGGGAACTATCAAGAAACTCATAAACTGTCATCCAGATTGAAGGTGTCCATGGTAAAACCTTGTTCCCCCAATGACTTGAACATCATGTGAGCAGAATTTAATAAAAAAGGATAGGTTCCCCAGAACTCTGCATTCTGAATCTATGGCAAGCTCAAATCTTGCTTCAGTAAGATCCAGTCAATTAACAAATGTCCTACCTTCTATGTCCTCATCCTAAAATCCTTCTAAAGCTCACCCTAACCCCATGTCAGAGACAGAGATTGAGACGTTTCCCTCTTGTTTTCTTGTCAATCTCACAGTAAAGCCCTTTCTTGTCTTCAGTATACAATGCTATAGTGTTGACTTGCATTGGGCAGTGGATTCTTGTCTATAAGATGCCTGTAGTCTGAGAGATGTGATTGGAGAGGTTATGCATGGACTCTCAGATGGAGAGAGAGTCAGATGCCTGACGCATTATTTGACTTCTGGATCAAACATCCAAATCACCCAGGCAGCACAGTCTCTGCTAAACTGGCCTTGGAAGTCTCCTTGTATTATTGTCCCTATTGGTTATACCAATTTCAGATCCCAGATTTGAGGTAGGGGTTCTTAAATGAGGGGTGTCAAACAGTTTGGAGACATGCTTCAAAACTGCAATAGAAGCTTAGTGTATAAAGACGGTCTATAAAGTTACCAGTGTCTATGAGACTTTCTGTAAAATGACTGTAATAGCTGCTTAATGGGACTCTTAAATAAGACAACACAGCAAACAGAGATAAATGGAAACAGTAGGACTATTATATTTTGTCCAGATTTCACTAACATTCGTCATCTTATACTTCATCCATCATTTCACTAAAGGCCTTTTCCTGGTTCTGTATAAAAAGAGGATACTTTCTAGTACTATCTAGTACTTTCTCTGAAAGATGGTTTCAGATCAGGAGAGTGCATTGATTAAAATTTCGGGATTTTCAGATAACTCATATAGTTGTAGGTTAACAGCATTTTAGTTTCATTAAATGAGATTAGCCTTTAAACAAAACACATACCCAAATACTCTGAAGTCTTTAGAGATAATATTTTTTTCATTTCCTCATTTTTACCTACAGTTGAAGCAGGAAGGGCCTCTGTCTTCATCATCTCTTGTATAATTTAACCTTTTCTCTTTCAATATAAAGCTTCATAGAGAACAACGTTTCTCAACATTTCTTCAGTATGTATAATACTTTCAGTCAGCATTTAGTACAACTCATATATTTATTAGAATGCTGATAGAAGTTTCAAATTCATATAATTATCTGTTTCTATGATATTTTTAAGCTTAAGTGTGTACTTGTTTCTTTTCCAATATTTAATCTCATAATATGAGCAGTATTAATCCAACATGTTTTAAACAAGTGACTTAGTGATTAGTTAAATATCCCTTCAATTTCCTTGATTTAAAGACAAATCAGCCCTTTGAAAAATGAGGAACTTTTTCAATTCTGTATTGTGATGGTTCTTTATTCAAGAAACACAGTAGCAAATCAAGTTAATAGTCAATGAGCATAAAATTATAATGTTAACATAAAGTAATTTTGAAGTCATAGTTATGGACATTTATAACTAAAGTGCACTACTAAAATATTTTATATCAATAGCAATATAAAGTTTAGACTTATTATTTATCAGTAGTCTACGAGAGACTGATATTTAAATGTGAAATGTACATAAATTAGCAATGTTAACCTGTAAAATAATTGACTATTTCTGCTTGGCAAGTGAGTAAATCTACAAAATCAGTGATTTGTTCACATCATGAAACTTTTTAGAAATGTATAATTTAATGCTTCATGCACAAGTGATTTTGATATAGAAGGTAGCTTGGACTTCATGTTGGGATTTAAAGTATTGTTTTTCCCCATTCTTTTTCTAAAGTTCTGTGGTTTCCACTTCATGATTTACAGGCTCTACAAAACCATGACTGATATACTCCTGGGCTGGGTCACAAGAGAAGGTTCATTTAACCTTCCCAAAGTTTGGAGGATGTTTATTTTAAATGCTGTTCCCATAAGCACATTATGTGTTAGAATATATCCCTAGGTTCTAATAATTTAGAGAAGCTTACATTTGACTTGCAGCCAAACTACTTTAGAAACATATGTTTTCCCAAAATGCCAAGTTTGGAATTGTCACTACACAATTTCCTTGTGAAACTTCAATTTATTATGCAGAATGAAAAATAGGGATAGACGTTTTCACCTATTGAGATAGCAAGAAAAGGTTTTGATATAAGGTTTTCCTAGGATGGACCCAGCTTATTACTTATTGTAAATCTCCCCTACTCCCCAAGAATATTCTAATGTGTTATTCTAAAAGTTTATAACAAAAACAAAATAAAATACATCACTTTATTTTCGGAGACCTGCTGGGAAGATGACTCATTTAGAAATAATATTGGTCAATTAGATGAAATGACTTAATGGAAATAAGTCATTTCAAATTGAAAATATTACTGTCATTTTTCTCATATAATTCATCAATATTTATCCCAACATTTAAGCACCGCATATAGGAAAAGACTTCTTAGTTTTATAAATTTGCTAAGAATAACTTCACCCAATGCATGTTGGAATATATAAGATAGAGCCATGGTTTCTTGGACTTACTGCATTAAACCAATGAATGTAATGATAGAAAACTAAAGTTAAATTGAAGGAAAAGATATCCACTGTGCACTTAAGAAACAAGCTCACAAGCCTTAATATCCCTACTCACAGATAAAAGTCTTCATTCATGCTGCATTCACCTTCTAATCCTATCCAATATCTGAACATACTGTACTATACAACTTTCTTTTTGAATGCTATTGAACAGCTCATCTCATTATACACTAATGTGTCAAGGCCTCTTAAATGTTTTACCCCTGAATATGGTCTCAATTTGGAGTTATGAATGACATCTACCTTTTCCACCTACAAAATCCAAGATTGCTAAAGATGAAGTTCTCTTATTCTGGTTGTCCTTTTTATAATGTTCTTATCAAAATTTAAATTTCTTCAAAACAGGGTCTGCTCTTTTGGAAAAATTCACATTCTGAACTTGGCAAATAAGAGACTGTAAATTTAGAGATATTCTCATTTGGATTACTAGGGTCTGCTATTGAAAATATCTTGTAGATTACTGATGACTAGCAGTCTGCAAGTTAGTCAGCATCCCTGTGTTTGTGTAGTTCATAAATTTGATATGAAAGATTAACTGAGTTTTTCATATAGAACTCTCATAATATTCATATTAAACATTACCTTCTCTAACTCTGTCAAAGTTCTAGAGCTAGTGACTTTTTCAGTAAGTCTCCAAAGATTTTTTTAATCAGAATTTTTTCTTAGTTATTTCAAATTGCTAGGATTTATAAACATTTGTTGAATTTGCATCATTCATTCTTGATTATATTCTTAAAAAATGGATTGATGTTTTGAAAAGTAATTATAGTACGTTGTAGGATCTGTCTCACACCAACTTTTTTCTAGTAGGCTTTTTCCAGATGTGCAGAGCAGGATTTCTGAATTAATGTCTCCTTGGTATGTAGTTAAAGTCTGATATCTATAAAGAAGCTGATATCTATACCACAGGTATTTATATAGAGAGTTATCTCCAGAAGCAACATTTTTATCAGAGAATCCTATCTTAAGGCAGGATGTAGTCATATAATACCATCCCTTCACGCGAGATACTTACTCTTCCTTCTCCACCCAGAACTCTTTCCCATAGCCTCATTCAACTTAGAATTAACAGCCATGTGAGTTCTACATATGTAGGCCACTGAATTTGTTCTTTTCTCCTATAATTCTGTCTCATGTGAATTTGCTTTCTCTACTAGCCTGAAAGAATCTCAGAGGGACGGTGGAATTTTCCCCACCCCCTTACCGTGCCACAGTTTAAGCATTGTATCATCAATATTTCACACGCTATCTTGTTGGATATCAAGTTGTATTTATGTTTAATTAAAAATATTTTTCAGGGTGTGATGAATCTGCATTAAATGGAATCTAAAATCATAATGCGATAAGGCAATTGTCACTAACTTTTATGTAAGTTACAATATGTTACAAGAGCAAAGAGGATTAAAAGAGGACAAAATGCAAATTTGTAATTGTTGAACAAGCATTTCTGTTATTGAAAGAGTACTGAATAAATAGAAAAAAATATATATATTGTGAATGCGTAAAAATGTGATTTTATTGGAAAAGTGATGCTATTAACTGCAGTAAGTTTAAAAGTGAAAGCAGATCATCTGAAAACAGCCTACAATTCTTCCACAACATTCAAGCAATGCTTCTCTCTCTTTCATGTATTGAATTTTCTAAGACAAATATTAAATTATAATTTTGATGGTAAGCATTCAGTTTAGTAACTAAACAAGAGGAAGAGAAGACAATTATGGGACTATCATTCAATATTGTTCTCACTTTTGTAAAAGCCATAAAAAGTCAGTTATCCTGAGAGGTTCATAAAATGTGATGAAAGTTCTGACAGGTAGTCTCAGACAAAAAGAAAAGCCAAGATTGTAGAAAAATGCCTGGTGTAACGACACAATTTTTGTTCTATGATATCATTCCATATAGAAGAATAAGTTATACTGTTATCAAAAAAGTTAGGACTTGATAAAAATTCTGGTGATGCAATGCTTGGTATGATGGTGTGAATACTTGAGTAAAAATATTTATCAAATTTATTCCTCACTGAAAACATTAGGAGGCAAAACATTTAGATTTACTGTGTGAACTATGAAACAGAGGACTAATTTATGTATTGCAATAAAATTCTATTATGAGAATTCAAGCATTTATATCTATATTTTATATACATGTAATAGTCAATTATCAACTAATGACACCGATCTTGATTCATTTTAGAAAAATGTAAATCTCACCCTTTATTATATGATTTCAGTCTACTCTAAAATATAGAGTAAGGAAATTAAAAACAGCTTTGTTTACCTTACTTTTAAGTCTTCTAGACAGCAAAGATAACTTTCATCCATGCATTTTGAAATGATGATTGAAATAAAACTCGTATTTCGATGACTTTAATAGCTGCAACTATCATTTATATAATTTCAAGCATGTTTCAAGGGCTTCAAATCTAGTACATCTCAGCATTACACATTAACATCTTGAGAGATATAGTAAATACATAACTTAGTGTAAAATATACCAATTTAACTTTTCCACTACCATTTCAGGATTACTTAAGTACAAATTATGATCCACATGGTTGATTTCTAAGAGTTCAGTTCTCTCTAAAAACTTACTGATTCTGTATTCGCTATACACCTAAGAATTTTTTTAATGATTAGATATTATTGGCAAAACTAACTTTTCTTAAAATATTTCAGTTGAGTATTAATAATCACTTTGTAGAATTAAATTGTGCATTAGAAATTCAGGCCCTTATTCCTTGTTTCCTCTCAATTTGAAACTGTCTTCTGGATTTGCAAAGTTACTTGATTATCCTGAGTATCTAATTTGCATGTCAAGTGGTCTTCAGCAAGCAGTGTCTCTGTGGTTTTTAGTCCATGTTGTAGTCATCTTTTTACTCAAGGGCTCTGTAATTTTCAGATCGCTATACTCATCTTTTATTATTGACATTCTCCTTGGTAACTATATTGCTATTAGGTTTCAAATCTATAGCAATGCTTACATCATTTTATTTTCACAAGAACAATTTATAACCCATAGAAGTGGTAGAGAAAGAAAAACCAGTCAACAGGTTGAAAAATTGGATAAAGAGTTGACGAGAAAAACTTGAATTTGAGGGTAGCCATCACAGTTTCACCTATCTTTGCACACACTCTTAGGTAAGACAAAGAGGAGCAGATATTTGCACCTAATTGGGAGTTTTAGTATGCACTAATGGGAAGAGTGGATGGGAGTGATCATATGTCCTGGAATGTAATCTAAAGTGAGCAGTATTGACATCAAAGAGAACATTTAGAATAACAAGCCCTAAGTTTGCAACCTTGACCTCCTAATTCAGAACTCTTCAGTAAAGCTCAGCAGTCTTTCTAAACAAGAATTTAGAGTGATCCTAATGAGTCTGATGTTTGCTGAATAAATACATTTTTCAAAAATAATTTTAGTTGAGTGGGACTTTGAAATCAACAACGTAGGAGGAGGTATATAAGGTCCATAGAAGTGAAAAGTAGATATGGAACGACAAATACAATAAAATACATAGGTTAATGAATAGAAAGACAAACTGTGGCTGGATTATATGTAAGCAACTATTCAGTTGACTAGAAATTATTCTACAAGTTCTAATGGAGAAAAAGTTCAGTCAATAGCAAAGATTTTCAAAAAATTTTGAGTAATTGGATACAAAGATATTTCAAAGGTGATAGTGTCTTAAACAATAGGAGAAGCTAGTTATTATTGTAGCATTATTCACAATAGCCAAGAGCTGGAGCAACCTAAATACCTATAGCAAAAAATTATATAAAGAGAAGAATTGGTATATATACACAAAATGGAATACTACTCATCTATAAAATAGATAAAATCCTGCAATCTGCCAGAACATGGATGGAGTTAGAGGGCATTAGGCTTAGTGAGATAAGACAAACACCATATGATTTCATTTATATATGGTGTGTATATATATATATATAAATCAACAAATGAATCAAATCCAGCAAAAATAGATTTTAGACTGTAATACAAATTTAATTGTTGCCAGCAGGGTAGGGTGAGGGGGCAGAACAAATTGGGTAAAAGGTGTCAATTATATGGTGAAAGACAGAATAAGATTTCTAATGGAACATGATATAGTCCATCCGGATGTTGAGGTATTATTCACATTATAATATCACAATGAATGTCACTTTAATAAATAGTCATAATAAATCATTATAAGACTTAGTTAAAAATAATTAATAATGGGTACAACTATTCTATCTCCAGGCATCATGATACATTGGATAGGATATAAACAAAAATAATATAACCAGAAATGGACAAGTCTGCAGAATATCTCTGACTCAGTATCATGGAATTTTCTCTTTAAATAAAATATATAGATATCTTTTCCCCCAGGGAAGTATTTGTTTCAGAAATGAAATATTTACATCAGATTACACCATGTCCAGAGGTGCAATAAGAATTTTATTCTTCACGATGGTGCTATACAGAATGAAAAGAATCTTAAAAGCATGAATTAAAATATTTCTATAATTACACATTAATATAGATCAGCTTATTATTTCATAGTGTTCACTACTCAGTTTCACATAATCAATGCTTCCTTTCTGACTAATTCCTCCAAAAAGTTCTTCCATTACTCGCAATCTGATTATTTTCTCAATTACTTATAATCTACATTTATATTTTCATTCATATCTCTTGTCAGTACCCTGCAATGCAATACACTTTTATTTGTTTGGTTTGTCTGTTCTTGCATAGACTGTTTTCATGAGGTCACAGATTTTGCTTTGTTTCTTATCATAAATTCTGAGAATAGCTTTGGATATACATTCAGTCTTCAGTTTGGGCTGACATTATTTTGGTAAATAAATGCACAGTTAATGATTCCTTGCTGCAATACTGATATGTCTTACATTAGATATAATTTATATATTTTATTATCAAATAAGTATATAAATCATAAAATATTGTTAAAGGTGGTTATCACAGAAGATGAGATTTATTCTGATTTTTACTTGTACTTTCGTAATTGTTTAACAAAATGGATGAATGAAGGACTTTGTTCTATTTTTTTATTTATTTTTCCTAAACGATGGTTCTTGCTTTTTTCCTAAATAAACTGCATAGGTATATAACTTCATATTTTACCATACTCTTCATATTTTACCATACTCTTCATATTTTACCACACTCTTTATTATAAGGTTTGTATTTTCCCAGTAATAGGTCATGAACAGCTTCCATATTGATAAACACACAGAGCTTCATCCTATTAGTGTGTAGAGGGTATTGTAGTGCATATTTCTTTCATGTTACGATTAACTAATCCTAAGCTCTAGACCCTTAACGTGTTTTAAAAATCATAAAATACAAAATGCAAAATGGACTACAGTTGAATGATTTTCAATTTATAATAAATTCTATCATGCCCGAAAAGTCTCCTAAATAATGTAAACATTCCATTTTCTGTTCTTTTACATCATTACTATTCATTAATTTAATATATTAAGAACTTTTACTATGGGAAATATTTATAAAGTTTCAGTCACTGAAATAACAGAATAGAGATGTTCACATTTGTTTTCAGCTTAATGGAAACTCAATAATATCTACCCATTTGAATACAACCTTGAAATATTAGAACCACAGGACTTAGCATGCATCTATTTTGAATCATTTTATAATCTATTATGATTCATTTATTAAGAATCAGTCTACACTGGCAGATAAGGGTAGATCACAGTCAGACATTGAGATGAAAGCTACTTCATGCAAACCATGTAAAAGAGTAAAATGCATTTTACAACTGTATTACATTATTGGCCAATGATTTGGAGAAATTTTATTTCTCTCATTGATAGATAAGTTGGTAACTTATCTATGAGGATAACACAGGAAAAAATGTCATCTACAGCATTCTTGTCAATTAGAAATAGTCAATCAATTTTTTATCGACTTTCTCACTGCAGATCTGGTTTTTGAAAAAAAAGAAAACTACAATCACTTTTAGGTAAGAAAATCTGTTTTCTTCATACACGATAATAGTTGAAGCACAACAAAAGGATCATATGTAAAGGTGATTGAAATACACTGCTCAGTCTTAGAAATAGGTCACATTATATCAGTAACCACCTAGGTGAGTGGCTGTGAAACCCACTTTAAGAATGAGCCTTCAAGGTTTGACATTTCTATTATCTCTAGAATGCCATCACTTACACAGAATGTACGACTATCTTTCTTTGGTCATGCTATGCTCTGTTGGAACTTGTGACGCAATTCTAGTTTCCTTCTAAGATTAATTTATCTGATTCTTGTGGCCGCCAGTTGTAATCAAGCACATAACTGCCATCTCATATAAGGAATTAATGTCTGACTTGCCAAATATCTTCCCTGTTAGGAAGACACACTTTACCAGTAATGTCTACAAACATTATTTATCCATGACTAAATATGAGCTGTAGGGCTATTCATAGGCAATTCTGTGGCAGGAATTTTTTTTTTAATTAGAACAATGATAATACATCCTAAGAAAAGAAACTTGATTGTCTTTAATGCCTTGAAAGTCTTCCAAATACGTATCAGTCAATATTGACTCAGTGCTCTATTTTCATGAGTCATCAAAATTTAACATCTGGGGAAAAAAATCTCAGATACTATTTTTAAAACGTAGTTTAAGCAAAGTGCTACTAATTTCAGAGTACAGATCTGAAAACTTATCTGCATACACTTAAATGACAAATGTGAATAGCATTTTAATATCTCCAATCACCATTCAAGATTTTCCCACAGTCAGAGAATATATTCTTATTAAACTCTTCTCCCTTCATTATCTTGACCTTCTATGTATATATATTTGTAAGTATATAGATGTATATGTGCATATATCATATATTTGTATAAATCATATTGAGCCTATATATTATAAAAGCTGTAAGAAAAATTGTAAAGGAGTAATAATTACATAGAAAATATCACTGAGATATAACAGATATTTCAAAATGTTGGTAAACACACATGGGCAAAAAATCTGTGATTATCTACATTAAATATGCTTATAAGTATCAGAAAAATAAATGCACTTTGATAGTTCTTTGGAAAAAACAAACAAGGAAGGATTCCTTAAGAATTAGATTGCTGAATACACAAATGCAAATACACACACACTCACACACACACACACATACACACCTGAACTACAATTTAATTTCTGTTGGTTTACTTTTTTGTAAAACTAAGTTAAGAATGATATATTTGGTTATAAGAACTTTACTTCAAAGGAAATCTGCTAATGTGAAATGAATGGCAATTTCTACCATTCCTGACCACATGTGGTCACATGAAGCATAAAGGAAAGGTCATGATTTTAAATTCCACAACACTATACTGGATGGTATGATGAGAATCCTTATCTTTAAACTTTTCTTAGGAATATTAACTACTATTTGGTGGCTTATCTGTCTAAAAAGAAGCATAGAAATATGTCCATTTTTCAAATTATTGTAAGAAACATTCATTTTGATTTAAAAATACATTCAGAAAAATTCTGCAATGTCTAGAGACTTAACTAGAGAGAAAACAGTAACAAATAGCAATACAATACATTTTAAGTGTCTTAAAAAATCAGATTATGAAAAATTAGATAAAGCTGATAAATGAACTCAGAATATTTGTATCCACTAAATATCTTCTGAGGTCCAGTTAAGATTTTTGTTTCTTTTGTTTTGCTTTTTTTAATTGTTCTGAATTCATGGATTCAGAAAGAAACCAAATGGGAACCATCTCTGCATGCCTTCATTTCATTTTTCTTACACAAATTCTGAAATGCATGATGGAAAGGATAATATCGATGACCCTTCCTCATATCTTCTTATTGACTTTGACACCTGCTAGGGTGTTTCAACAGAACTCTTGGCTCAGCTCTCATTTCCAGAACTACTGCTGTAGTTGACCAATGGATAGCCTTGAAGCAGAAAGGAGTGTTCTGTCATTCTGGAACTTCAGAAGACAGCAGGCTTCTAGAGGCTATGCCAGCTGGCTGGAGAAAGTAAATGAAAGAATAAAGTTGTGGCTTCAGTGAAGCATGGATTTCCTTACAGTTCACTAGCCTCTCTTCTGGGAGTAATACGTATGCTTATAGTATAGTTACTTACCATAATTAAAACCACATGCCAGTTGGAAATCCTCAAAATATGACATGTGGATGCGGTAAAATGCATGATTCAATTACCAAATAGAGTTTTAGTCAGAAACTTGGAGAACAGAGGCAACGAATCATTTTTAATGTTAGGAAGTTTCCATTAGAGTTTGAATGTTCTGTACATAAAGAGCATTTAAATATGTTGCTCTATTTTTTTTTTTTTTGCTTTCTTCATATCCCATAGCAATTTTGCCAAACTCTCATCCAAAATCCAGAAATTTTTTCTCTTCTATTCTCTACAAAATTATTATGCTAATTACTCCTTTTCCCTTTTTTAAAAAAAAATCAGATGCCCTCCCAAGCTATTAATCTACCTATGTGGTAAATAAATCTGTGGAAAACAGAAGCAAAAGAAATACCTAATGAGCACCATTGTCATTTGTGACGAGGGAGGACAATGACTGTGGGAATATACTTGGATAATTTTTTCACAAATAAAGGAATGAAAGCATACACATTTAACATGCTTTACTCTAACACATGTAATATTTAAATTTCAATATTTAGCAACTGTAGTCAAGTGACATTATAAAGTCTCAAAGATGGAATGATGCAACTACTTTTTTTTTCAACTGCACGTATCACATAAGCAAAAAATGTAGCTTCTATGAATCATTGGAAAAAAAATAAAATGAGTGAAATACCTCTGCTTGGCATTCTGGATAAAAAAATCTAGATGGTATATTTATTGAATATTATGGTAAGGATATTGTTAATTTTTATTCCTAAAGTGCAATGAGCTTAATTAATTTTCAGAAGACTATGCATGAAATAATCACATAAACAACTTAAGACCTAAGTCCATTGTTCCTAAGGTAGGTAGCTAATTTAGAGACTTAAAATACAGTTTTCACATATATTTTGGGGCCTGGCCAAAGAACCAAACCAAATAGGATATTGAATTCAGTAATTTTATGAGAGATTAATTAGCTTGGTAATTATTCATTATAAATTAAGAAATTAAAAAGTGATAAATTATTTGGGTAGCAGATAATGTCAGCTGACAATTTGTTAGAAATCCTCACAGTATTTATTATAATAACATTAATCAAGCACAACTGTTGAGTTAAGACAATTATCAAAGTCCATGGAATTTCATACAAAAATAGTATCAGTATTTTCTGTTCGCAGCAGGGGAGCTGAGTATATAGAGATACATTATAAAGTAAGAAATAGAAGATTATGTCTCCTGATTATCAACAATGCACATATATTTTATTAATATAGAAATTCTCATTGTGAAATGAAATGTAGTTCAACTGTGAAAGAAAAACACAGTTCACGCTAATCAAAATGGTAACAGAATTACACTGTAAAGTTAAATGTAGATAAGAGATAGATAGAGGATAGATGGATGATTGATGTGATAGATATGTGATAGATGATAGATATATAGATGGAGGATAGATGGATGATTGATGTGATAGATATGTGATAGATAAATGATAGATATATAGATGGAGGATAGATGGATGATTGGTGTGATAGATATGTGATAGATAGATGATAGATAAATAGATGGATAGATGATAGATGATTGATCAATTGATAGATGATTGATCGATAGATAGACAGATGAGTAGTGGACCTTTTTTCCTATTTAATATATGAGCCTTAACACAGTCACTTATTTTCCAAACACTTGACTATTGGAAGGACATCTTCAGTCTTTCTCTTCCTTATGCTCAATTCTCTTCTTTGCCTTAAATGAAGGTCTTTGAAAATGGAGTTTGATAGGAGGCTAAAACACATTGAAAAAATTTGCTTCTTCAATTGGGTGAAATTCATACAAGAAAACCTTGCATTTTTCCATCAAACTTGCGGTCTCAGGGAGGAGTAATTACAGCTGTCATGGCATTGTTTCCATTGTCTGTCTTGCTGCTAACTACACTCAGGTTAAGTGCATGGTGCCATGTTGTGGAAATTGGTGGGAAGCTTGATCTCTTCCATTTCTTCCTCTCATTCATGCAGCCCCAGACTTAGGTCTTCTGCTTTCTTAAGCTTCCTCTTTCCTTCAGAAAAGCCAAAGAGCAGGACCATCGAGATGGAATAATCCTTCCTCGTGTTCAAGAAAAAATGGGAGTGTACAACCTGCGTCTTTTTACCTCACCTTCGGGTACATTACTTACAACTTTTAAGACCAAGCTAGAATTATCAAACTGAAAGATTTCTAACTTTGTATATCATCTGAAATGTTTTTCAATTATTTTAGATTTGTTTTTGCGTCTTAAAAGTCAGATGAAAATTATTCGTGAAACCTTCTGGTCCAGATGTGTTTTAGCATGCTATATCATTTTTTTGTTGTCATCGAGATAATCTGTTTAGTAATTTATATTCCCTAGTGTTCCTAGTTGTGCTTGCTTTTATATTATTTCTCCTATCAAGTTTATCAGTGATTTGTCAAATTAATAACTAATAAATTATTGAATTTATTTATGTTCTATTATTCTTATGCAATTTATTAATTTCACTGTCTTTTTATTTCCTTCATCTTCTGGTTTCCATTGTTCTTCCAGTTTCTTAATATAAGAAGGTCCTTTAGTGCTCATAATCAATAATATACAGTAGAATCAGAGAGGGATGCTTGAGTTATTAAACTTATTTTTCTGTAACCTTCTGTGAAGATTTGTAATTAAACTATGTAACTCCTTTTCTTAAAAAAAAAAAAAAAGTAGATACCAGAAATAAACGATGACACCGGGAGCATCCAGCAACAGACAGAAGTCAGTAGAGTTTGCTGTAACAAAAAAGCAACAGAAAGGGAACATCCTGATTTTGAGGCTATCCAGTCTGAGTGCCCTTGTCAAACTGTTTTTTTTTTTTTTTTTTTAAGGAAAACAACAATGGAAACCTCAGCTCTAGCCAATCAAGGCTCCAGTCACAGGTCTTCACATTCAGGGACCTAAGTGTGAAAACATCAGACAGCAAAGATATAGAATATCATACATTTTGAGTACATACTCTTCATGAATCTCTGGTCTAATATATATTATGCATGTGTTCAGGGAACCCCAGGTTCAACAGAATAGAGGGATTTGAAACCAGGAAGCATGCCTCAGTTGCACTGGGGGGAATACTTGCAGCTTGGGGAGATTTGCCCCAAAGCATGGGCAAAATGTTAGAAGAAAGGACAGTTAGAGCAGGAGAATGAGACCCGGTGTTTATTAGGAAGACAGAGGAAAAAGAACAGTGCACCCTCAGACAGGTGTGAGGGTGGTCCATCCCAGAAAGAGGATGGGGTACCTTTTGGGACCAGAGTTTTCAAGAATCTGGTAGCTTGCACCGCCCTTGTGCCCAACGATGGGCGGCGAGGGTGGGGGTGGGGTTCTAATTGGTCAGTTACTGGTTTCTTTTAAACTGATTGGAGAACGTCAGATTGGCACCTATAAAAGATGGATTACTTTCGTTCTCTCTAACCTTCTCTAAATTGGGTCATCTGCATTTTCTGGTTGATGGTAGGTTGCACTGTAAACCGACTGCATTGATCGGCACTTCCACTTCGAGTTTCCCAGTTGCGGGTTAGTTTCACTCTAAACCGAATGCTCTGATTTATTGTTTCCTGGCTTTTGTTTTCCTTCCTCTGCACCCTATTCCGATTCCTACCTAACAGATTGAGGAAGTTTAAAAGACAACTGCAAGAGATGCAATTCGTTCTTTAGCCTTTATAACTAAGCGCATTCCTAAGTTTGCTGCACTGGAAGCAGAAAGCTGAAGACCTCTGTTTTTAAAACGTCAGATGGCAGAGTCTCAGGCTGGTAGAGAAGTAAATTACAAAGGAATCCCTGAGAATACCAAGTGTTGAGATAAAGCAGAAATTGTGGGAATTCCTAAGAACAGCATGGATACCTGTTTCTGTGAAACTGAAGGAAGAAAAAGCAACTTTTTTGTTGCTGTTTTTAAAGGGAAGGTGTAGGCAAAAATGAAGACAAGTAGGCAGGTAGGCAGGCAGGAAGAGAGAGGAGGAAGGGCATCTTTATTTTACTTTTGTTTAGCTGTTCACACTGGTTGCTCCCCCCACCTGCCACAGGGCCCAAGAGTTGAACCCAGGGGTATGTGATCTTCTCCTTCAGAGACAATTGACCTTACCACTCCACCAGGGTGCACCAGAAATATTTCACCTCTGAATCCAAGAAAATTAATTGATCTAGAACTGTAGCTACTATGCCGTATTTTTAACAGTGTTTAATTTTTAACCCAAAATTATTAGACACGGAAAAAATAGAAAAATTAAAATATATATTGCAGAAAAGATGTAGTCAGTGAAAACAGACTCCGAGTAGATCCAAACACTGGATTTAGAGGACAGACATCAAAATAACTATTGCACTGTATGTAAAGAATTAAAAGAAAATGTGATTTTAAATAAAGAAAAATATGGATTCAAATAAGAAGACCCTTTCCAACCCTCAGCTCAAGATTTAAATGTGGGTCTGCCCAAGAAACCTCAGAATTTACCAACATGTACATTCTCCAAACATATGTTATTACATTTATACTTTTCTCTTATTAATCATGTCTAATGTTAATTTGTTCATTTGTCCAGCCTGTGAAGAGCCTCAGAGAAATGGAGAGATTTTTCTTCGACTCCCACACAAGAAATCTTGACCCATCACACGGGGTAATGGGTGTTCGGACACTCAACAAGAATTGTGAAATAAACTTCCTTGGAGGATGGTTATAGTTTCAGGTCTCCAGGAAGTTATTAGCTGAGTCTTATCTAAAATGAGTTTCCACTTGCCCTGAAGAGCTTTTAAAAAGCTTCAGGAAACATAGAAGTTATTTCAAGTAACTGAAACACACACAAGCATGGTCCCAAATGAATGTTCTCAATGACCTTTTTAAGAAGCAAAGAAAAAAAGCTAATTAAAACCAAAGTGAGCATAAAGAAGGAAAGACATCTAAGTGCAGAAATCAATGAAGTATAAAGCAGAAAGCAATAGAAAAAGAAAAAAGAAAGAACACCAAAAGACCTATTTATTTATTCATCTATTTATTTATGTATTTATTTATTTATTTATTTATTATGCATTTATTTAAATAGCAACCAAAGTAGTAAGCATCTAGCCAGCTGGACCAAGAGACACAGAGAGAAAACAAATAATCAATACACAGGTATGGCCCTTTCTAGTCACAGTTCCTGTTTTTGCTCGTAGCATTCTCTTTCATCTGATCTTAAGGTTGTGACCCCTGATCTCCTTTTTGCGTTATGTGTCTGACTTGTGCTTTTCTGCATTCTTTTCTTTTAGATTTTATGAATGACTTTCTGGCGAATTTTTTATTTGTGGTAGGTATCTCTTCTTATTTTGTGAACCAAGTTGAATTTTTTTCTTTCAATATGTGAATTGAAACTATATTAATTGGTATGAACAAAAGATTTTTCTCCTCTCTCTATTCTATCTATAATTGAATGATTGACTTGACTAGTATTTAGTAAAAATGATACATTTGAGCTCCAAAATACTAATGCAAGACTTGTCTCTAGCTATTTATTTTTCAAGTTTCCTTCCCTTTCTTGCATTCTTTTCTGTTATTTTTTGTCCTTAGAGTTCCCTGTCTCTTGACTAAAGAATTTTGAAAAATCATCCTGATTCATTGACGAGTATTGCAAATTGATACTTTTTACCATATCCTGATGGAGCAGTCAGTATCTTAGAGGACATTAGTTCCATGCATGCCTTTAAAGCCGATTGAATATATTATTATTTTAATAAAATCAAAATTAAGTTGAGTCTGCCATGTTTCTACTCCTTGTGTTGGTCCCTCTTACTTTCTTCACCTCTATGCCACATTCTGTTATTTTCCATGTAGTCAATGCCTTCCAGCCCAAGACCAGCAGGGATGTGCCAGCTGTAAGAAGCTGGCCTAGTGTTCCTTGCAGCAAGGGCCATGTTCAGTACGACAAACCACAGAGCACCTTGGAATCAGGAGATTTATAAAAACAGAGACAAAACATCTTAATAAAGGACAGAATGAATTTGAAGAGGGCTTACAGCAGTGGAGCTTTGCTCTGGATTGAATGCTGCCAAGAAGCAGGGGAAATTCTGTGAGTGGTATTCTAGTCTTCTCTACAGAGGAGACAGATTAGATGGCAGCTAAACCATGCCTGGTAGACGCGATAAAAACAGCAGTCAATCATAAAACCCAGGAAAAAAATACAATTTTACAATGTTCACTTTGTGATCAAATATGCTTACAAAGTGGTCTCATTTTTGTTATGATCAGATGTCAATACAACGTAAAGTTGTTTATTCCCCAAAGGTAAACACTGACTTCGTTGGACATTCTGCCCCAGCTTGTCATCACATCAAGCCCCAGCTAACAGCATCCAGGCGGCTCTTAAAGGTCAGGGCTGCTTCTGTCTTTCACAGCTTTGCTGTTACCAACACATTCTCTCGGTTTTTGTTTCCCTGAAAATGCCTTCTTTAATTTTCATTGTGAAAGAATACAAGAAAGATTATTTTTGGTATCCAATTATTTAGAAACAGTCTTTGAATTTCAAGGTATCTGAAGATATTATCACAATGTTTTTCACTTCCGTTGTTTCTACCTGCAACTCAGTTGTCAAATGTATTGTTGCTGCTTTTTAAAGATTATGTTTCAGTTGGAGAAGTCTTACAAATTTTTATTTTCCTTGGCTTTTCAGCCGTTTTGTTAATGATGTCCTTGGATTATGTTTTTTTTCTGTGCATTCTGTTCGACGTCCATAGTTTTTCATAAACTGTCCACCTTCCAACATTTTTGGAAACTCCTGAGGCATTCCTTCTCAAATCTTGATTGTGTTCTATTTTCTCTTCTCAACTTTTTGGAAAATAAAATAAAAGCAATAGCAAAAACAATGAAATGGGCCATTTCACAGTATTGTATTTCTAAACTAAATGATACCAACTAGACTTGTTTCATTTCCTAACTTTAATTAGATGTGAGTATTACATTGTTTTAACACCTTTATTAAGATATAATTCACAACCTATCCACCCACAAAGTATAAAATTCAAAATTTTAATTAAATTCACATTTCTGTAGCCATCACCATAACCTAACTTTAGAAAAACTTTCATCAGCCAGAGTAAACTCCACACCCATTGACATCAATACCCATTCCCTTCAAACCCTAAGCAGCAGTTCTCTGCTTTTCTAAGACTGTATTTATTTTAGAGACATAATAGATTTGCAGATAAATTGGACAGAAGGTATAGATTTTTCCTGTTTACCCTGCTACCGCATAGGTGCACACCTTCCGCCACCATCGACCTCCCCTCCAGAGTGACGCTTTGTCACACCTGAAAAACTTAAAATAACACAGCCTCACTTGAAGTTTGTAGTGTTGGGTTCACACTTAACATTGCAACTTATAAGGGATTAGACAAACATATAAGGACATGAATCTACCCATTATGGCGTCATACAGGATGATTTCACCATCCTGAAAATCCTCTGTTCATTGTGCCTCCTGCATTTGCTCACCTTTCTTACAACTATTGTTTTGACCTCTTTACAATGTCAACACTTTCTTCTCAGGGGAGCACCTGGGTTTTCCTCTTTGAGTCATTCATAGTTTGTTTCAGAGGAAATTGGATTTGGGCATGGCGTTCTTCTCTGCCTAGAATTTAAAACTGTGTTTTTCTTTACTTTTTCTTTTGATTTCCATCTAGGTGTTTGTTTCTGACCCACCCCTGCAGGGTCATTAGAGGAGCTGTGGACTTCGGGAGGTTGCAAGACGCGGCATTGGAGTCAATGGGAAGTCGTGTCTCTCACCTGTGCAGTGATGCCAGCTTCCAGCTCATCCTGTGCTCGCCAACTTCAGTGGAGGTGCCGGCTGCTTCTTCTCTGGGCAGGTGCGTACCTGGGTCACTGTTGTTGCTTCCTGGCCCATGGGTGGGGCCCAGTGGCTTCCATGGGGTGGGTTTCTAAATGTTTTCTTCCAGTCTATGACCCATATTCTCATACTCTCGCCTTTATCTTATCGCAAAGTGGAAGGTTTTCTCACTATAACGAAGTCCTGTTTAACCATTATTTCTTTGATGGCCATGCCTTGGATTTTGTATCAAAAACAAGGTTGTAGTTTTTCTCGAGTGTTATCGTACTGGAATTTTATGGTTTTCCATTGCTTATTTGGGTTTTAGTTTAATTTAAGTTTAATTTCAGGAATTGTGTCAGGTCTATATCTAGAATTTTTTGTTTTTCTGTAGCCAATCATGTCACCTGTTATTTTCCAATTAGTGCAGTCTTTGTTTTCTTTTCATACCTTCTTGGTCTAACTAGGACTTGTATACAATATTGAAAGGAGTGGGGAGAGGCCACATTCAAAATTTGTTTATGATCTTAATGAGAATGCTTTTAGTTTTCACCATAAGGTATGATAATAGCTGTAGGCAATATATATGTATTGATCAAGTTGAAAAAATTATCTCATATTCCTAGTTTAATGAGTTTTCCCCATGAGTATACTGCACTTTGGCAAATGCTGTTTTTGCATTTATTGATATGTGGTCTGTAAATACATAAGTGTGAGATAATCTGACAAGATTAGGGCATACTTTTGTGTTCCAATGAAGTTTTTAAAATTATTCACATTGGTTCTCCAACAGTTTGTCAATTATTGTTTAGGTTTTTCTACCCTGAAACTAGTTCACAGAGGAAACTGCTGTGGAGTCTTGACTCTAGAGTTTATGATGAATTTTATTCCTCTATCTGTAGCTCCAGTCTTGAGAGCAGTGATTTAATTGTTTCCTCTTCAAGGAAAATCATCGATTGTTCACACTGTTCTGCTTTTTATTTATTGGTAGAAGAGAGTGGCGACTTCTAAGAAGAACCCCAAACCCCAAATGATCTACTTTTGATCATATAATTCTGCCTACTATAAACATGTCATATAAATAGAATCATATACTTATGCTCTTTTGTTGGTAGTTCTGTTACTTTAGCATAATGTTTGCAAAGGTTTTTCATGCTGTAGTATGTATCAGTATTTCATTCCTTTTTATTATAAGTTGATATCCCTTAATGAGCTTGCCACTTTTTGTTTATTTCATTCTATATTTGGTTGTTATAAATAATGCAACAACAAATATTTGTGAAAAACTTTTTGCATGAGTATATATGTGTCTATAGCTCTAAGTTACATACCTAGAATTGGGATTGCTGGATGACATGGAAGCTCTATGTTAAATTCAAAAAGAGTAACCAGACTGTTTTTCAAAAGTGGTTGTACTATTTTATAATCTCACCAGCATAAAATGAAAGTTCCAATTACTCTGGGTATTTTTAGAACTTAACCGACTATCATATTTTATTTTTTAAGTACCAGAGTGGGTGCAAATTTGTCCACATTATGGTTTTGATTTGAAATTCTCTAAAGATGAATGATTTAGAGCACAGCTTTTGATTGCTGGAAACTTGCATATCTCTTTGGATAAATGTCCTTTGCCCACTTTTTAGTGAACTGTTTTCCTTTTTATTGTTAAGTTGCAAGTGGTCTTTACGAATTCTGCAGGCAGTGGCTTGTCCATTATATGATTTGTGCATATTTTCTTATTCTACAGGTTGCCTTTGCAGTTTCATTTTAATGAATTTCAATGTATCTATTTGTTCATGTGTTACATTCACTTTTGTTACTAAGAAACCAATGCTTAACCAAAAGTCTCAAAGTTTCTGATATAGACAGAGGAAGTCCTCTGAAATACTTAAATTGTAGACTGAGCCCCCAAGCTAAGTGTACATAGATGTGGTACTTTTGAAGAGCTAATTAAGGCTAAATGAAGTCAGAGTGCCAGGATATAGCCTTATATGTCCAGCATCCTTACTAAAGAGTAAGTGACTTCATAGATGCACATACATAGAAACGTGTTTATGTAAGGAGACAGCAAGAAAGCAGCTATCTGCAAGTAAAAGACAGTTCAGAAGTATCGAAATATGACGAGAAAATGATCTCAGATTTCCTGCCTCCAGAATTTTGAGAAAATACTTTTCTGTTGTTTAAAAAGCACCCAAACTGTGGTGTTTTGTGAAGACTGTCCTAGAAGACTAATAGTCTTGTATTACTTCTCTGTTAACTCCTATTACTTCTCTAACAGTTGTTTCATTTTAGCTCACATTAAGGTCAATGATGCATTTTGAGTTAATTTTTATGTAAGATATGAGATCTAGTACATGTTCACTTTTTAAAAATATGACCATCTACTTATTCTGGCACCATTTATTCGATAGACAATTCTTTTTCCACTTAAATATTGTGACACCTTATTGAAAATCAGTTGACCATAAAGTAAGGGTTTATTTCTGAACTCTCGATTCTATGTCATTAATCTATGTGTCCATCTTAGTGCCACGACCACAATGTCTTCATTTCTGTAGATTTTTAGACATTTTGAACATCGGAAAATATGGATATGCCAGTTTTTTTTCCTTTAAAATTTTTTCTATTCTTTTTATTGATTGTTTTACTTTTGGCTTTTAAAATTCATATAAATTTTAGAATCAGCTTGTCAATTTATCCAACTAGGGCAGCTGGGATATTTATGGGAATTTTGTTGAAATTGTCTATCAATTTTAGTTGTATTACCATCAGAAGCATAATTCACTTTAGATTTTGATAGGTTGGGCTTGGTAGTATTTTGATGTTTTTAGTGTCTACATTAATACAGGATATTGATTTGTTATTTTCTTTCTTTGAGATATGTTTGTCTGATATGGATACATAGTAATTCTGGCTTCATTGAGTGAATTGAAACTCTCTGAACTGATTTGGTGAAAATCTTTGAAACATTGATATTAACATTTTAAATGCTTTAAACATTTGGTAGAACTCACTAGTGAAGTTGTCTTATTAGGACTAACTTTCTTGAATTTTTAAAAAAATAATTCATTCCTTTTTCTGGTTAAACATCAGTTTCAATTTTTTAGTTCTTCTGTAGTAAATTTCAGCTTTTTTTTTTTTTGTCTCTCTAGTTAACTTTCCATTTTAGCAAGTTTCCTAATTTGCTGGTAGATAATAGCATATAACAGTTTCATACATTACTTTTACTTTCTGAAACATGAGTAATGAAGTCTTCCCTTTTGATTCCTAATTTTATTAAGCTGCTCTTCCTGCTTTTATCTTGGTCAAGTTAAATAAAACATGCTATTTAAAGTAATTTTTACTTGGTAACATTTGTATATCATTTTTTGTTTTTTAATTTTAATTTTTGTTTTCACTAATTTGTCACTATTTAATCTCAATTATTTTATCGATTTATACTCTAATCTTTATTAGGGTTTTTTTCTGCTTAGTTGGGTTTTGTTTGATGCTTCTAGCTCCTTAATACATTGAATAGGATCTTAAGAAATGTAGATATGATTGTGTTTATCATAACTGAGATCATTAAACATATTTATAGTAATGATTTTCATCAAATTTGGGAAGATTACTATCCTGTTTCTTCAGATATTTATTCCATATCTTTCTGTTTTCCTTCTGGAACTCCTATCATATGTATGTTTGCACACATATCAATGTACCATGTATCTCTGAGGCTGTTAGTATTTCTGCATTAATTTTTCCTCTTTTTCAGATTGCATCCATTTCCTTCAAGTTTGCTAGTTTCTTCTCTTGCCAACTCATATCTATTACTAATACTTCTCTATTGAAATATTCATTTTGGCTACTGTACTTTCATATAATATAGTTCTTATTTAGTTCGTTATAGTAAGTTCTATTTTCTTTACTGATATTTGTTCATTTAACATTACATTATTATCCTAGTTTCCTTTAATTCAGCAAGCATGGTTTCCTTTAACTTTATATAATACCTACAGTTACACTAGCTTTGGTAACTTCTTTGATTGCTAACCTTACTCTATGAGTAAAACTAGTCTTTGTTTGCTAGCCCTGCTTATTTAGTAACTAACCCTCCTCAATTAGTGATCTACTTCTATGACAATTTTTACATATTTTCTGTATATGATCCAAATTTTTCTTTTACTTTTCATGCTATAACTTTTTGTAGAAAAGTGAACATTTTAAGTGATGTCATTTAGCAACTCTAGAAAATTAGCCCTCCTCCGCTATTGATATTATCTTCATTTACTTTTTCATTCATTTATTTGTTTAGTGGCATGACTGAGTTAATTTTGATGTATATTTTACCACATAGTATATAAACGAAATCCCTGCTCAATTTTTTTCTTTGTCTTTTATTGGCCTGAATATCTAAGGATCATTCCTGGATCAGCATATTCACTTTTTATTTTAAAATCATAATTTAAGCTACCTTGGTCAGATTTCTACGTTTTATCATTGCCCTTGTATGTATCAGGGAGTTCCTAGCAGCTTAAAGGTTTACACCATTGTATTGATTTGCTATAGAAACTGACAAAATATCACAGACTGGGAGATTTAAAAACAGAAATGTATTATCTTACAGTTCTAAAAATTCAGAGTCCAATGTTAAGATATTGGCAAAGTTAATTTCTCTTGAGGATGGTGAAGGAGGATCTTTTACGGTTCTTCTCCCTTAGCTTGTAAATGACTGTCTTTTTATGGTGTCTAGTCACATCCTCCACCCTTAAGCCAGCCGTGTCTGTGTCCAAATGCCCCGCCTTACGAGGACACCTTTCGTATTGGATAGAAATTTACTTTAATGGTCTCTCTTTAACTTGATTACCTCTGGAAAGATCCTATCTCCTAATACAATCACATTCTGAAGGTCTAGGTGCTAGGATTTCAACAAAATTACTGAAACAGAAATTCAATTCATAGCAAATATATTCAACTAGGGACTAACAGGGTGCAGAGTGTCCTCTGATTGGTCATGACAAAGGTGTAAGTGATCATGTCCACTGCATTTCAGACTGTCTGGAGTATATGTGATTTTACTTAAATCTGACGTCTTGGGAATTGGCATTGAGTCAGGGTAGGGTGTTTCCCATGTTCAGTGTGAGATTGTCTTTCATCCCTTTGTACTTCTGCTCTGTGTTGACAGATCTGGATAGAGCTCTGCTTATGTATTTCTCTGATTACTTTTGTCTAGCTTCAGGCTGGCATTCATGCAGACTTCATCTACAGATAGATGTGAGTCAGTTCCTAAGTGGACTTGCTGAGATTTTCTGTTTCCAGGGTCTCTTTGTTAAACTTATGACTTGTTAACCTTCTGTTTCATTGATTTCCTTGTAAATACTCTGCTAATTTAATATGGAATTAAGATGTTTCTAAATCTGTCTCAACCTAAGGCTGGTTTACTAATATCTACAGTTTTCAGGACAGTCCTGCAAAGATATGGCACATCAGTTTCAGTAACCCTCTCTCCCAGGCCCCTCAGTGTTATACATGTCATGCCAGCTCCTCAGATAGACTAACAACAGAAATCATATCTTTCACATTGAAGGACTTCCCTTTTTTTCACAGAGCTGAAGTTCTAGTTTCTTTTATCTCAGTCTGAACATTTTCTTTCAGTTTTCTCTACAACATTTGCATCTTTATGGATTCTATTTTTGGCCTATGATTGAACACCAAACATTGCATTTCAGCTTCTGGAAGAATTGAAAGATCTAGTATTTGATAAACTGTGATGTTTAAAGTATTTGGCTTCTTATTCTTGCAATGCCACTGTGTAGAGCACAACCACATATTCAGGTCTCCAGAAGGCTGCAAGGCAGGACCAATCTCGGAGAGGTATTTCTGCAGAGGAATGTCATTTGGGGGCTATGCTTTATGACTACAAAGATGAGTGAAACTGTTCTTTTTCCCTGTAGATAAATTTTAATCTACTCTCTAGTCATGGAACAGTGAATATGCCAGTAGCTTAGTCTTGTCATCACTGACCCATTAGTGCCCTCGACTCTGATTACAAAATATAAAACTTTGCTAAATTATGTTATAGCTGTGAATTTATATTAGATAAAACTAGTGCTCAGACAGGCTTTCCAAATTACTTGTAGTCATTAATATAAAATTATTGCTGATTTTAAGTGCGAGGGTCACCCAATGATTTTATGTCCTCACTTCTTAAACTTAGAGGCGATTCAGTTTAATGCAACCCTTATGTGAAAGTCACATTCTCTTAAAGAATGCCCTTTTCCTGTTAGACATCATGGTCAATAATTTTGGAGAGCTCTGTTATCTTATCTATTTTACATTTACAGACCATATAAGTATCCTGAACACATAATTAATTTTTATAGTGACTAGACAAGCCTGTTTGGGACCAGCTTCATTCTTCTAATCAAATTCAGATTTATTTACCTATTAAAAGGATAAACAACTTTCAGAATTTCTTGAACCTATTTATGCACAGTCCTTACTTGAGTCTCAGTAAGGTTTTCTTGTCTTGATAAAATGGATGTTTACATGCCCTCATTAATTTGATTGCCCAATAAAAACGATCAACCAGATACCAATTAGCAAATTGGTATGTGTGCATTTCAGCTTTCAGAATTTTATTTTCATGAAGAATATCATGTGTTATTATATAAAGGCAAATCTATCAATCTATGCATCTTACTTCTGTACATGCTGCTGCTTAGTTATCTATGGTCTAGTATTGATCAGCAGAGTGAAGCCAAGAACTCTAAATCACCCGTGAAGTGGTGATAAACAGACTGCTGTTTACTGTTTAGTGACTATTTGTTTTGTTTAGGGTTAGATTAACAGTTTGCATGGACAAGGGGTACAAACCCTAAAACTCCTTCCTCATCTTTTATTGCTTAGTTAATGTAGACATGATATTGGCTTGGTGCTCCACACCTGACTACAGAGAAAGTCAGTAATGGATTTTTGTGATGGTTACTTTGGCACCATGAGCAGATGTGGAAAGCGGTGGCTTGAGATTCTTGAGTGCAGTGGTTGTCGTGAAAATGCATGGCCCTGGGTGAGCCTGGACACTAGCATTCAAAGTCTTGAGATGTTGTCCTGCTCATGGACAGTGACCTGGGCCTTGTGACCGACCTTGGTACAGAAGATAAACTGGTATCAGTGGATGCTTGGTCAGCATTTCGGCACTTACACAATGACGTTAGCTTTACTTTGCAATGATTCGGGGGATTGACTATTATGAAAAGAAACCCAGGATGCCACAGGGAGGGTCCCAGACAGACGGTCTCAAGTTTTCAGTGGAGTCTCTTAAAGGAAAGACTCATGAATGAGTTCATTTTGCATATCCCAGCATAAACCACTCTGATGGCAGCTGCATAAACGACAAAAAAGAGTGCAGTAGAAGGACCAGTCAACACAAAACAAAAATGAGAAATAATATAATCTATCTAATTTTAAGTCACTAGACTTTAGAGTGGTTTGGCACAAAAAATAGGCAATGGAAATGATTGCTGCTGCACAAACTCTGTATCTTGATAAATTTTAGATTATGATTCAGTGGTCTGAGTGAAGGAATGGGTGATTCCACAGTTTCTACCTGCTCCCAGTGGATTCCAGTAGTGCTGTTCCAAAAACCGTAAGTTCTGGGTGACCAGCAACTCTGTGATTTTCGGTGAGATCATTTTTGGATACCTCTTTGTATTGAAAACTCAGACAAATTCTTTTCTCTAAACATCCAGTTGTACCGGGACAGTGGGCATGGTAGAGAACTGTTCTGTTAACAGATATGAACAAATTTGACATTGAGTTTATGTAAGTGTAGGTAACCCAAGTCTTTGGTACTTGTGTAAGTCTTCTCTGGGAGATCATTTCCTCCATTGACTTTTCCTGCTCTATGTTTCTATCAGCCGTAAGCCCAAATACTGCTCTTCCTTTTCCAGCAGACAATTTTTGGCTCCATCGTTTACCCAATTTAAATTCCTGATTCAAATGCATTGATGTTAAATTTATTTAGGTGTTCTGTCAAGCTCTGTGTTCAGAATTTGAAAAATTTTGCATGTGATGATATTAAAAACCTCTGCCTTAAATAAGGTCACTTTTATTAAAAGCAGAAAGTATGTATTTCAGAAAAAACAAGTGAAACTCAAAGGGAAAGATGCCTTCAGCTAAGCTTCCTCATTTTCTTTTGATCTGAATATGAGTCCTGTCTCTGACTTTTTCTCATATTCAATATCCCTACCTCTCCTATAAAATCAAGTTACCTGATCACTTTTTGCAAATTAATTTTAGCCTCATTCTTTCAAATCATCATCCTAGAAAAGAAGGATTTAAGAAATTAATTATATGTTAAAGTATAATTGGACAATTGAGGGTAAGTTTAAATGTCTTACACACAGATGTCGATTTATAATAATGTGTTCCTTAATCTAAATAATGTTATCATACACTGTCCCTCCAGCAAAATAAATTTAAAAAATAAAAACTGTTACAAGAACCCAGAATCACTCTATTCCAATGATTATTAAAGTCCTTCTTTATCCTTGACAGCTGCATCCCCATTTTTAAGCTGGATTTAGTGTCAGATTTAGTGTCCATCACCTGTAGCTAAGTAGTTGTCTGATACACTGAAGAACTTCTGACAGTTCTTCCTGGTTACAACTAGAAAAGTCTCCTCTCATTGATACACTAACTACTGTCATGATAAATATTATCAATCAGCTTCAACTCTTTACTGTTATTCTGCCCGTGAAAATTATATAAGCCAAGTTGTAACATAGGTGTATCTGCAAAAAAGAAAAAATCATTTTTTATCTTATTCAGAATGTGTTTCAATTAATCTACAAAAAAGGTTAACAAGTTTAATGACAGAATAATGAATAAAATTGAGTTGAATATCCAGAAGTAGTTATGATTTAAATTCTAGTCACATTCAAGATGATAGGCAGTTACATGTAATAATCATAGGCACACCTCCTTTTAGTGAGCTTTGCTGATATGTAATTTGTCACAAATGGAAGGTTTGTGCGCCATTCTTCCAACATATACTAGTGCTCACTGTGTGTCTAACTTTGATACTTCTCACAATATTTAAAATATTTTCATTATATTTTCTCTGTCGCGGTAAACTTAGACCAATGGTCTTTTATGTTATTTTCATCAGTGCTTTGTGGTACCACAAACCACATCTGTATCCATAGTAAACGTAACCATGAAGGGTGTTGGTGATCTGACTATTCCTCTGACCATCTGTTCGCCCATCTCTCTCCCTCCCCTCAAGCTTCTTTCATCTCTTAAACATAATAATATTGAAATTAGACCAATTTTAAAAACTTGCAAAGACCTCTAAGTGTTCAACTAAAAGATATATCATGTCTCTAGCTTGGTAATGGTACCATGGCCATACTTCTCCAGTTTTCCAAAGTATATGTGTTTTCCTGGTGTTATTGATAGTAGCATCCCCTTTCCTCAAATATATTTAGGATAAGCCAGAAATCTATGGTGACTCTAAATTCCGGCTTTGATCAAGTTAAAAAACACATAGGTTCTAACGCCTGTGTATAAGAGAATGACCATCCTAGCTCTTTACAGAATGGTAAAATATTTGCTTAAGATTCTGATTGGTCAAAGTTTGGATCATGGTATAAAATACAAAGCAAACATACCTGTTCAGTAAAACTCATTTATATTTTAGTTGCAAAGATTAGAATTAAAAAGGAAATTGTCACCTAGTTTACATTTTGAGATGAAAGGTCTTTAGCATTTTAGGGTAACTGCAAGTTTTAAAAACATAAAGGCACATGCTGAAATTAAAAATTGAAATTGAAATTTAAAAAAATTTTCAAATCATAAATGGTGTCAATGAAAGAACACTCTTGATAGTGCTAGCATAAAATAGTAACACACAATATATACTCTCATATAGTAAGAATATACAAAATATTTAGTATCATAATTCTTGTCATCAGAAACCAGCTATATAGCTTAAAATGAACATATAAATCAATACTATAACTTGCATTTTAACAAATGAAAAGCAATTTAATGTATTGCTATTAAATGGAGGTTTTTCTGATAGATTATATGAGGAAAATATTTTAATACAATAATCTCTAGTTTTTTCACTTTTTTCTTCATCATCAAAAAAGCAGATAACAGTATATAATTGAAGAAAGTGACATATTAGCGTACTTCCTTTTAAATTAGTTAAATGACATTATCTCTTGGGTTTTATTTGATCATAGTTTTTTAATTTACTTTTACCTGATTGCACTTGGTGATAAAAATAGACACATTCAATGTGTATTAATCAATGGATAGGAAATGAAAGGAAGCAAATTTTACAGCTTATTCAACCAATGTGAACAAGTTTAAATAATTTGAATTGAAAATAGAAGCAAATTAGAAATGCATTTTGGCTCCATTTTCTGTTGCTTCTTTTCAAATATAGCATTCATACAGAAAAATATCACAAATCAAAAATCTCAAAAGACTTTCTCAAAATAAATGTTATCTGTGTAACAGATCAAAAGACAAGCATCCTTAACACTTGAAGGAGCTCCTGTGTCTAATCTCAACCCTCCCCAAAGATATTCACTATTCTGTTTTCTATTTAAAGTCATTTATACTCTGCTTCAATTATGTTTGTTTTTTTTTTTAATTTTTTAACATATTGCAGATCTCAATGTTGATTTTTACTCAACATTGTTTTAGAGACACTCATTACGAGTAGTACTAGTTGTGTAATTCTTGTGTAATACTCCTTTGTAATAATTTACCTATATTAATGCTGGTTTCCAGTTTGAACTTTTACTTTACAATGATGTTAATAACTTACATTTTGTATAAATGCATACTCATTTGTTTTTCATTCCTGTCAAGCATTAGAATTTCTAGAGCATGGACATATTTATATTCAATATATATACCAAGCTATTTTCAAATGTACTGTGCCAATTTATACTCCAAACAGCAGTGTAGGTGGTACCTACATGCTCACCCATGCTTATTTGTCAGTATTTCTTTAAATCACCTTTATTGAGGTCTGTTTACTAAATTAAAATGTATGCATAAATGTACAATTTAAGTATTTTTGGCAAATATAAAAACAAATAATCACCATCCCAATAGATAAATAGAATATTTCTAACACTAATAAATCTCTTTCATGAACTTTTTAAAAATTTTTAGTATTTTATTGTGATAACTTTGCTTTACAAATTATTGTAAATTCATATTTATAGGCCCCTTGTATGTGTGGTTTCCCCATTCCTCAGATTTATGTCAATAGACACTACCCTGCACCCATCACCAAGTGTTCTTCATCATTGTCCAGTGGGCTCTGCCGCCACCCCCCCCACACCCACATCCCCTGTTGATAACCTCATTTCTATGGCAAGTGTCCAAGAATTGGTGAAAATCTCCTTGATTCCCTGCAGACTGTGTTGTCTGCCAACTATGTGTGCTCCTCCTTCATGAACTGTGCAATCAACCATTCCCACTCCCAATTTTAAGTAATCAACATGATTTCTCTGATCATTGTTTATTTTGGTTTTGTTATTAAAGTGTATGCAAATGGAATTACACCTCTTGTATTCTTTTGTGACTGCCATATTTTCTTCAGTAAAACATTTTGAATATTAATTATATAATAGTGTGCATATAATTCATTCACTTTCATTCATGAGTAAAATCTCACAGAAGGGACATAAAAAGACTTAGGAAGGCCAAACACTAGTATAGTTACCATTCATTAAAATCTTTGACTACAGGCCTGTCTTCAGTGCTCTGGAAGAAGCATTGCCAGGATGTAGATTTCTGATCTACAAACTACTGAAGTGGAAACCACACAGTATTTTTTTTTCTTTTTCTGTCTGCTTACCTTCCTCCAAATATAAAAATGTTAGATTACGACAATTTCTAAGTTTCAGTAAAAGGTATTTAACTTGAACTGTTGTGTTGTTTCTAGAAGCATAATTTTGATTCAGAAAATTTCTTTAGAGACTTGAAGCTTGCTTGTAATTTTAAAAATGTTGTTGATTTGTGTCTGATGTTCCAATAATCTTACATAGTCTAACATCTTCATTGAACTTTTCAAACATACTTTAAAAAATACACAGCTGTCAGCATGAAAGATCAAGAATAAGTATGACTCTATCTATAGTATAGGAACAAAGCTCCATAAGGGACTGAATTAAAAAGAAAGTAAGAGTGGAATATCAGAACTTTATCACAACTCTTTATATATAGTCATATATTTAAAAGAATTATAGTGATTTAATACATGTTTAACGAAAGATGAAGGAAGACTCATATTACATGATTGTCATAAGAATGTAAGAAAATTAGTAAAATTTCACCTTCTTCCTAAGGAAACAAAATGAGATTTTACAATTTGCCTATAATTAAACACATAATAATGGGGAAAGCAACCAAGGTTTTAGATATTCTTATTGCTATCATGACATCAATCATTAAATAATGTTTTCTTTAATTGTCCTCATCCCTTGTCATGATTTCATAATTAGGACTTTACAAATCATAATCTATTAAGCCTGCTATTTCCTTAGTAATCTAGAATCTTCTCAATATGCCTTTGACATTTTGTAAAGTGTCTGCTCTTAATAATGTCTTGCCTTCATAACCTTTCCTTTCCTTGCAACAACATCAATACAAACTTAAACTACAATTAACAAAAAGTGATCTGATTTAAAATATAATTCAGATTGGTTGTTTCCAGAGAGTGCCACAAAAAAAATAAATTAACATAGTTTATGCAATTTTAATTTCATTTTTACTTTTCAAAATAAGCAATTTTAACCCAGATAGAAGGTGGTTCTAACTAGATATGCACATCTTAATTCAGAATAGCTTCAATTTTCGGTCTAAAAAAGGTAGGCAACTGATACAATTTACAATAAAGATTGGGCTAATATTTTCTGAGAGTTTCAGTACTAATAAATTATTTCCTAAGCATTATTTGTCTTTCTGTAGAAAGCTGTATAGATCAATTTCCCTTTCAAAAGACTTAGTATTCTGGTTATAAGCTGAGACTTCTAATTTCATTCATTCGATACTGATTTTGAGGAGTTCCCCAGTTCATTTTGTGGACCAACAGGGAGAAGATGCCGTAACATTGCCTGAGGGTGAAAATTATCTCTGTGCCTGACTGTACCCAGTTTCCAGTTCTGCCACCGGTGAGCTTGGCTGGATGGCCTCCTCGATGGATAAGTCTCATGTCTGATAAGCTCTGTGAAGTTGCCTTCTCAACTACTCTTGTGAAAGTCCTATTTTCCAGCCTACTTTTCCCACCGTCCCAATCATTCAATGAGCTGCTGCTTCTTTTTCAGCACCTCCGAGTCTTGTTTCATCCAAGCAGAGTTAGTTTAAAACACTGTGCTATTTCCTGTGTCTGCCTCAATTAATGTCACATTCTGTGCTGTTTAAAACAACAGAAATGTATTTTCTCTTATTTCTGGAGCCGGTGACCCATATTAATGTGTTAGCATGTTCCTATTTAATGCTCAAGGGAGGGTCTTCCTTGCTTCCTCCAATTCCTGGTGACCCCAGGGACCTTGTAATTTTTGATAGCATCACTGCAGACTCTGTCTGTGGTCAGTCTCTTTCTTCATGCCTCTGACGCTCAAAAAACCTAATTGTGGTAAACAGCACAGAAAACAGACCGCCTTCAACAGCTTTAAGTGTCCAGTGGTTGGGTAAGGTCACATTGCGTGTGACCATGTCATTTGCTTTCTTCTAACATTGCTCTGAAATTGCCTTCAAAATGTCTTTTATTACATAAGGATATGTTGATTTCAACGTTTCTTAAGAAATGAACACCCAGGTCATGAACAGCAAAGAAAATAAGAGTTATGCTTTCAGAAGTTTATTTTGAGTTATTTGCAGAGTTAAAAAACATGATTTTAGGATGATATTTATTTAATATTATCTTAACTGTATAAGGAGGTTTATTTTATATCACATTAAATCTGGAATTTTATTTTATTAATATCACAATCCATGATTTTGCAATTATGAAAATGGACAATGATAATTTGCATAATGTGAGTTTCGATTTTATATTGGGAGAATCAAATTACACATAATTGGCACACCTTGGTAGAATAGAGGTTGGGCAAAAACTACATCCATTCCAAAGTCCCAGGTTCATGTTCCAGGGTCAGCAGGAACAACCAAGATGAACAACTAAAATGAATAATTACAATGCTTCTTCTTTCTCTTTCTTCCTGCTTGCCTTCCTCTGCTCACCTTCACTTTTGTCTGCAGCTTTCTTTCCTTTAAAACAAAAAACAGAAAAAAGAAATTACAAATAATTGAATGTGGTTTTCATATATATTTTATGCACACATGTAAATAACACTTTTCCTTAAAGCAGCTGCTTTCCTCTGTCCATCATCAATCAGCCTTCTTTAGCATTACCTAGTAGACTTAAGTGAGCTCCTGTCACGTCATGGTCTTACGAAGACATTAACCATTAGCCACCTTGTCCTAAGAATGGGCCCATCAGCTGTCACCTGCATGGCAGTTCCGACAGGTACAAGCAGTTCCTCTGAAATATGATCTTGTGAAAATGAGACTTGATAATTGAAAAGCTGGTCACTGTGACATGCAATTCTGGAAAACTGTACAACATCTTTTGAGACAGCGTAATTTGTAAATAAGGGGCATTTATTATTGCAGACAACTTTGGGGTGCACATTCATTTTTCCCAGACAAGTATAATAGAGAGGCATGGCTTCATTTATTAACTTTGTTCACAAAATGTTATGGTTAAAGGTAAGATAAAGATAAAAAAGAACACTGATTTAATTATTTCAGTTACTTCCTAACTTTGAAAATAATTTTAGATGAAATCTAACATTTTATCAACTTTCTTTCTATATCCCAAGCTTTTAAATTGTTTGATGACTTCAGAAGGAAAATATGTTGACAGGTGCTGGCTTGCATTAAAGTATATGTAAACATTTATAGTTTACTTAGTACATATTGGGTTGGGACATTGTTGAAGTGAATTACTATTCTAGCAATAAAATAATTAAATGTCATCAGAAGCGCAAATTTTGCTGGAATTTCTGTCATTTACTATCACATTCTTCAACATTACCAAAATTTCCAGAATGACTTGTGTGGTTCAAGGACTCTTTAACATCTTTCTTTTTCAATTCAGTTTTCATAGTTTATTATTTATATTCTAACCATTTAGAAAATAAACATTTCTGAAGATGCTTAAAGCTGTTCATAAACATAAAACTGTATTCCATATGTATAATTACAACTTTTCATATGTGCTTATTTGATTAACCAACAATTTTTTATAATTAAACAAAGGATGGTTATTCTTCAAAATGCCATAGCAACTGCACTGATTATAAAAACAACATTCCCTGCCCTCATTTATCTTATAGTTTGGGTGACAAACTCAAAAAAAAATGAAAGCATACTATGTTTGTTGACAACAAATGCTTTGGAGAAATGGAAGAGGGCACTAGAACGGGTTAGAGCTGGGGAACCTAATTGAAGACTTAAATATCTTGGATTCCGTGGTCTAATTCAGGAGACGCATTTGAACAAAGACTTCAGAATGGTGAGAGAGTCATCATATATAGTCAGCTTGGGAAAGGGCTATAGGAAGGAAACTGCAGATGACCCTGGAGAAAACACTCTGATTAACACATTGATTAACATGCCATTGGGTGAGTGAAATGAAGAGATTAAGGAGTAGGAGACAGAGTGTTAAGAGTCCAATGAGGAAGGAGTAGGATTTTTGCAGGATGGAAATTTTACTCAATCCACTGAAATCCACTGCAACATTTTGAATAAACAGATGAAGTGTCTTCTCATTTATTGGATGATTCTGGCTAATAGGGGTGAGGGGTAAAATAAATCAAGGATGTCTCTAATATATTTCATCAAACAAATGAAAGCTATTACCACTTAATAGTGGAAAGTCTGTTGGAGAAATGGATTTGAGGGATAAATTCATGAATACAGTTTAGAAAGAAAGGTATATATGAATGCATATCTAGGTATGCCCACATTCTGTCTTACATCAGCCCGTATCTATGCTTCTATATCTATGTAAACTGTTAATCCTCCCTTTTTATTGATCCAATTCTTAGCAGTATCTGGAGTACTGGAAAACCTCTAATTATTGAATGAATGTTGAATGTATCTATACCATATGCAATTCGTTTGATATTGTAATCAAAGTGAAGCAACATAGAACCTAATTTTAAAGTATTTATGGTCTTTTCCTATATTCTTTCAGAAACATAATTTTCATAGTTATTAAATATGTTCAAGAAAATTTTCTTTCTTTATCAAAGTATTTTATTGAGTACTTTACCACTCTTTTCTAGGGAGAGATATTGAGTCCTGGGATATATTTCTTACTGTGAGAACTAGATCAAATTAATCATTGTGAAAAACATTTTTTTTCATTTGTGAAACGAGCATAGTGACATTGCTATGTTTTCTAAGATTATAGTGATCCCGTGATAAACATCTGACACAGAGCAGGGAACCAAAATGCATATTATTTAAAGTGCATTAACACTGCATCAATTCAGCAAATGTGAGATCACCAGGTGAGTAATTATCAGTTTATCTGGGGAAGAGTGAAAATCAGTTAAGAAAGTTGAATTAGAAAAATACTTGTTCCTTATTAATTATAAAAATAATTTTTAAAGTAATGCAAAATGGTACAAACAAATTATAAACTTTGGAAGCTCATGTCTCAATCTCCGATTATAAGACATCAAAACTTCTTCAAATTTTTTCCTATTATGAGGACTCTGAATGATAAGTATCTCAAAGTTGTATTAAAAAAGGATGCTTGCTATGTAGCAATTAAATAAAACAGAATATGTCTAGTTTATATGTTTAAAGGTAAAAATAATATGTATTTGAATTAAATAAGCATATTTATATATAGGATGAATAAAATATTCTAACAATTATTTCCTCTATTTGGTCAGAAGTAAAATTTTTATCACTGCAAGTATTGTAGAATACAATTCAAATGCTGAACCTGCAAGCAATTTTTGTGTAGACAATTTCTTGTAAAAATTTTAACAAAATTATTATTTTTATCATAGCAAACTATCAAGTAATTACCCCTAATGAATGGACATTGATATTAAAATGTCATTACTTTTAGTGAAGTAAATTATAAGCAATAGAAAATCAACACAAAATGTGACTACTTAATTTATAGGGCCACTGTGGGTAATAGTTCTTTATTACATATAGTACAGGTACTTGAACTTATTATTTAAAAATGGTTAGAAACCCAAACATAAAATCATTAAGTTAAAAGAGAGTCACAAAAATTCTCATTTTATAAGAGTCATGAACTTTGACACCCATGTTAATACCCAAACCTGAATTTGGACCACTGCTGTGCTGTACTTTGTTAACTTTAGGTTGATTCAAAAGCCTTTAAATCACATCTTTTTCACTTTGAATGGAAAATGTGCAACCACTGGAACAGAGCAGATTGTGAGCAATGTTTTCTCTTATTGAGTGTTGGTTTCTTCAAAAGACCAGAGCCTCTAAAGTTAGGCAGCAAGACAATCTTCTGAGTCCAGTTCAGGACCACTGACTCAATTGTAGTCGATACACAAACTTGTGAATAATTAACATTCATTCACTACGAAATTGTAACTGGCATTTCTTTTCACTTATCCTACTTTTTTAAAACCCTGTCTTCATTCTATTCTCTGGACTGTTTCTAATCACTATTTTAATTTCACTGAATAGCTATATTCATTATCACTCTGGAGGGGATTTTGATTCCAATATTGCAAATCGTCTCCAGATTCCATTACTTTAAGGAAATTGAAAGAAAAGAAACATAAGGAGGAAGGATTGAGTTTGGACATCTTTGCTTTTTGTGAAAGTACATGTTTTATTCTACCTCTCCAATACTGATGTCATGAAATGTCTTTCTTATATTATCTTCCAAGAATTTCAGTCTTATATCCAAAATCCTGTCCATTTTGAGTTAAATTTTGTCTTTCCATCACTTTGCACCCTCCATTTCTTTTAAGAAGGACTTGCAGTTTTCATTCTACAGATCTTTCACCTCATTTGGTAAGTATATTCCAAGATATCTGATTCTGTTTTGAACATTGTGATTTTCTTGATTTCATTTTCTTCTGGAGTGTTGTTTGCCTATAAAAATACAATTAATTTTTGTGCATTGATTTTGTAGGCTGCCACTTTATTGTGTTGTTTATTAATTCTAGTTTTTGACAGAGATTTTTTTTAAGGTTTTCAACATATGTAATCATGTCATCTGCAAATACTGGTCGTTTTAATTCCTCCGTTGCAATCTGGATTCTTTTAATTTCTTTTTCTTGCCTAATTGCTCTGGCTAAGACCTCCAGGGTGCAGTGTGCAATAACCAGAGACTAAGAAGCAATTTAAATACTTTAAAATGAGTGTGGCTTTGCAAAAACAAAAGAATAATAACATTACTAGTAAAGAATCAGATTGATTTCAAGGAATAATGGAAGTTCATCTTGTAGCTAGTGATTGTATATTAAAATCCATTGCCTTGCATTTTTATGTATTGATTAATAATGTTTTGCTTGGATAATGAAGTAATGAGTCCTAGTCAAACAATAAACTAATGAAAGTGAGGGTAGTAAAATTAAAAAATAAAATAAAAAAACAAGAAAGGAAATGCTGCCACTGTATGTCTGGAGAAAACTGAATAATACAGAGAGATCATTAGCAAGCTTTTTTAGGAAAACCCATATAGCATTTGACATAGAAGTCTTTACCTATTGTTATATCTTATGCTATAAACAAAAGCACATTTTAAATTTCAATTACACTCTCAAACCAGTTTATTATACCTATGGTTTTTAAATTCTTTTAACTATAGTGTTTCTCATGAACTTATTTTTAATGACCTCAGCAAAAAAATTATTCTAATATTATTTGTACATTTTAAAGTCAATAACTTATTTGAAGCCTCCACTCCTATTAATGAGTAATTTATTGATCATTTACATTGAACATCTGTTATATTTGGTTTAATTACATTTCATTAATAATTATAATTAGCAATAGTCATATATTAGTGAATTGATTTTTCTCTTTTGTTGGTTGGTTCTATTAAGGATTACAGAAAGAAACATTTCAGCACATCAAAGATATTTTGATTCTATGTTTATGTTTATATCTTTGGAGAACCTATTAAAAACTTCAGACATGCTCAGAATTAATGATTGTCACTCTTGTTTTGATTAATATTTTCTAAAGGAAATAATACCTTTATTATAAAATATATATATTACTATTCTATTTTACTTTAGCATATATATTACTTTATGATCAAATAGATTAAATATTTGTATTTATCATCATGTTCTACAGTCTATGAATTCCAAAGTAAATCTTATAATTATTACCACAATCAAGACCAATGATAAGTTTTAGTTCACATACATACATAAATGCTTATACATGTGTATATATGTACATAATATGTTTATATATATTTATACGTATATAAATTTGTGTTCCTATAGTCATATGAGAAAATTTCATTTTCCCCCTAAGATGTAGTGAGATATCTTTTTTACTGTCAAGACTGGAAGGTAAACTTATCATCTAGTGGGAAGAGACTAGGAATATTCCCAAACATTCCATAATATATAGGCAGTCCACTCATCATAAAGAATTATTTAGCCTAAAATGTCAAAAGTGTCAGTGTTGAAAATTGTTCCAGGATGATCTTGAGCATCCCCAGATCCTGGTGAAGCAAAGTTGCAAACAGATTCCCAAATCTATAAATGATAACAAAAGGTAGAATATAGATTCTTGCTCATGCTTTTGCATGAAATCATTGTTTACCACAATTTAAACCCCATTTCCAGAATCTATTTTCTTTTTTTCCATGCACGTATATATTTTATGAGACTGTCACCTTTTGTTTTTCTTACAATCCCTTTTAGGACTACAATCTAATTTCCTACATGCCTTTAGGCATGCACACAGTACTCTCTATTGCACTAACCCTGTCTTCCTATATAAATACAAAACTTTTCAAATTAATGCCCAGAATTATGCCAGCATATTCAATGATTTGTCATTCTCTATGCCTTCTTTGTGTTAAAATTAAAGACAGACACCCTTTCGTGTGACTGTGAGTTCTTCACACAGAGATTGATAATACAGTTTGGCTCCTTTCATAAAAGCATTTTTGATGAAGTGCTTTGGGTCAATTGACCATGGAAAGAAGAGAAATTATGACAATTCCCAGACAAATATTCAAGATACATCACGAGTTTCCACTCGCCCTGCTGTACTTGTGCTTTCTTTAATGGAAGGACACACTGCTATGATTAATTGCTGACCCACATTGAAGAATGTGTGGAGCAGATCTAAATGCAGAGCCCAGAGCCTGAAATCTAACCTAGCCAGGTTAAGGAATCCACCATCCATGACTGAAGATTAAATGCGTATTATTTTTAGATAAGGGACACTAAAGTAGCTTGTTCTCTAGTAGGAATAGGTAAATAATAGAAAGTTATTAGTAGCAGAGTATTTCTTATCCAAACTTAACACAGGCATTATTAACTCTGGAAATGGGTGGCATGTGTCTAAAAAAAATCATATAAAAATAGTGGCTTGTGTTAATTAGCAACAATCCAGTTCAGAAATTGTCACTTCAGGAAACTTAGAATAATAAGAAAAACAGTACCTAAGAAAATGACAAAATCGAGCTAAGAAATTTTACACGTAATGTCAATACCATGTCCTAGCTTCTATTAGCTGCGTTTAAAAAGTCACATCAACTCAAAAATTAAAACAGGATAAGCAAAAGCAAGAATTGCAGAATTAGAAATAATAACCTATTTTTCGACAAATCTTGGTAATGTCATTAAAATAAATTTCTCCCACGTGACCTTCATTATTTTCCATTTTCTCAAAACATTCTTAATTTATTTATTTTTATTCTTTCCGTAGTTTTGCATTAGTATGTGATTTTCAGGATCATATATTCAAATCTCAGTCTATGTGCAAATCACACCACACCTACTGCTAGAGTTTTAGTACCTGTCCCCGCCGTGTTTTCACTCCTTCAGCACCTGGATCCCAGCATTATAAATCAGCATATGTGTATATTACAATATCGGCACTACCAAGTCTGATTCCCATCCTTTACCATACAATTTATCCTTTTTCTTCACTTCTTACCTTCCTTTCCCACTTCTTTCCTGGTAACCATTATTTTGAATTCATAGACCAAGAGTTTATTTTTATTTATCATTGTTTGCCTATCTGTTCTATTTACTTACCACATATGAGTGAAATCATAAAGTATATTTCTTTCTCTACCCGACTCTTTTCACTTAGCGTAATGCTCTCTGTGTCCATCCATGATGAAATGGCAGGAGTTCATCTTTGTTGATACCCAAGTTGTTAGCCATCCATTGTGCATTTATGCCACATCCTTATCCAGTCATTTGGCAAGAGGCACAGGCTGCTTTCAGCTCTTGAATATTGCGAATACTGCTGCAATGAATAAGGGGCTCACATATCTCTTTACATTTGTATTTTTGGTTTAATGTCTTGAAAATGGATCCCTGGACTGTAGGAATTTCTATTTTTAACTTTTGAGGCCTCTCCATGCTGTTTTCCATAAAGAGTACAATTTGCATCCCAACCGAGAATGCACAGGTCCCATTTGAATACATCTACAACAACACTTGTTTTTTGTCTTCTTGATACCTGCCTTTCTCAAAGGTATGATATGATACTTTATACTTGTTTAAATTTATATTTCTCTAATAATTAAAGATGATAAACATCTCTTCATGCACCTGTGGAATATGCATATCTTCATTGGAGAAATAGTCACCCATTCATTTTATGATAATTTTTTTATTGAACAACAGCCTATCAGTTTGACCTAGTCTCATCTATTTTTGCTTTTAGGGATCAATTATATGGTGAGAGAAGAACCAAATTGGTAGTGATAAACTGGATGTTTTATATACAGTTATGGATACATGATGATGCAGACATTAAAACTATATCATGCTGTGCTGCAATATTTCTTAAATAAAATTAAGTGAAAAAATAAAATAATTTTGGTTTGGTTTGGTTTTGTTTCAAGTCCCAAGAGACATCTCTAAGGCCAATGTCAATGAACTTATTGTTAATGTTTTCTTCTATTTATTTTATGGTTTCAGGTTTTATATCCAAGAGCAGTCATTAATTCATTTGAATTAATGTTAGTGTATGGTAGAAGATAGTAACTAGCTTCATTCTTTTACATATGACTGCTTAGTTTTCTCAATGCCATTTACTTCAGAGACTCTCCTTGTTTGAAAGCATGCTCTTGGCCTTCTGTCATAAAGACACATAATACATATATTTTCCTACTTCCAGCACTGTTTGTTGGGTATAGGAATGGGATACAGATAAAGGATCTATTCGGTCTTAATTTTTGGATCAAGAGAGAGCTAAAAAGACATGATATACATACTAAGCTATGGACACTGAGTATATGCTATGCTAGAGGAGACTTTAGGGTTGATTTTATATATTGGTTTCAGGTGTGGTTTGCATGAGAAAGGGAATTTTTTTAAAAATACTAAGAAATTTAGAAATTTGAATATTTTGGAATTTTGTATGACATGCCATGAAAATTATGTGTAACAATCTGTTGCCAAGAAATGTTGTAGATCCTCCTTCAAACATTGGGCTTGGTCTTCAGATTTGTTTTGGCCAATGGAATATGGGAGGGATTGATAATGTGCCAATGTGGCCAGATTCCTGAGGCATTGTATAGCTCCATATGGATTGTTATTTCTCATGTTCTCTTGCTATTTATCATGAAAAGAATATGTCCTGTGTCACCTGAGATATATGTGGGCTAGCTTGGTTGCATTCTGTAGCTTAGATCCTGAAGTAAGTCCAGAAGGGACTTAAAGAGTTCTTCCAGCTGTGTTGAAGACAGTCCAGGAACTTGGGTTTAAGAAACATCATTACTTTTTAAAAAGTCATTGGATTTTGCAGTGAACTTGTTATATAGACCTACAGATGTGATTGCAAATATCAAAGATCCATACCTTTTGCTTTTAAATACGCTTATAGTTCTAACTGCAAGTTGCAAAGCAAAACATTTACAAGAATAGTTCTACACAACCTGCATGCTATTAACTGTGTTAAAAAATAAAACCTTAATAAAGTCACAAACTCGTGGTCACAGCACATTCCCCTGACATTTACTCTCTGAATTACTTTCATATTTCCAAATTCCTTTAACATAATGCCCAAATAGCCCAGATGCTTTCATTTCCTCACAAAGAAAACTATTGAAACCATACTAAGTAGACATCCTGGAAATTTTTAATATGAATTTTCAAAATGTATGTGTACTGGAGCATGTGAAATATACAACTCAATTTATAAGGTGTCTTATCTACACATACATTAGATATGCATACTACATACCAATGTTGTAAATTAGGATAGACAAAATCCAACCCAATTTATGAGTAAATATGTATAACCTAAATCATGTGCATGGGGGATATCCACTGTATGTGTGTGTTTTCCTATCATTCTACAAAACTTCTTCAGCAAGCTAAACACATCCTTCTTGGGGGACAAGGAATATATCATCCTTGTGTTACGGCAAACCTGTCTTCTTCACTTTATTCCCTTGTGCTACATCGTCTGGACCTACCTGGCGTACAATGTCAGCCTACACAGGCTGTGAGCAGTGTACTAATCAGCTGCTGCAATTCTCATTTGTCCTGTGTTGACTGTCAGGCATGAGGTCATTTTACACGGGAGTGGGAACCCGTCCCTCACCAACATGGTGGTGAGGAGAGGAGCTGGCGCAACCATGTGATGCACATGGCAGAAGCTATGAAAGATGCTTGAGTGAATGTTTGTGCTGATCATTTCCAGCAGCTCTCTTTGGCTCCTGGAATTATCATTTCTGGGAGGTAGAATAGAAAGTTTCTTTTTTTCATTTTTGTCTTTCCGTCCTCCTCTTACTATAACTGAATTAAATGTTCCTTTCTCTGCCAAGAGGAAAGCCATTCTGAATTTACTCAGCTTTATGCTCTTCCTCCCTTTCTCTGCAAAGTTTTGGAAAAAATCTGCATAATAAACATTTAATTCTAATATTACAGATCGTGAGACTTTTTCCCCTGCTAATAAGACTTTCGCACTTAGATGTATTTATTTCCACATTTCCTCAGGGTTCAGAAACCAAACCTCAGTTTCAGAACTTAGCGCTAGATTCAAACACATACTGACCTAACAGAAATCCAAGCAGGACCATTCATGTTGAATGTGTGTTCCGTTCTGATGGTACCGCCTTAAGTAACATTCCTAACCTGTCTTCACCCTCCCTGAGCATGTGTATTAAATGAAGTCTCTGTTACAAAAAAACAAACAAACAAGCAAAAGCCCATGTTGTGTGTATTTTGCATCTCTTGTAGTTCCTCTTAAGGGTCAAGTCCCAATTTCCAAGCCATGTTAAAGACACTGTGAGTTGCTAGACCGCAATCCAATCTTAGATTGTAAAATTCCATGGAAATTTAAACAAGACATAAAGATTAGAAAAAAATGCCTTATCTCTTTACATTTCTTCTATGTGGCAACACTGACCAATTATTAGAATATGTATGTACAAGCTTATATTTTTTTAAGTACACTGACCTAGATCAGCTGGAGAAACAAGTCTCAAGTGCCCCCACATCCATACATTTGAATGACTCGGGTGAACATATTTACACAAATTCAAGAATTACTTCATTATTGGCATGTATCCACTGAATTCAATAGGTCTGCTCATCTTCCACCATGGTTCTTCAGTTTTTCATTAATGTGTACATATATATGTGTGTGTACATGTACATATATTTCTTTATGTATATATATATACATATATATGTATATATGTGCATATACATATATATAACAAAATTCTGCTTTGGCATTTACTCTCTCTGTGTTGCAGACAGCTAGTTTATACAATCCTTAACTTTAATTAGGGTGCATGGCCAGCTGGACTAATGGAAATGTAAGTCTCTCACACACTTATTCTTCTATGATTCAGTTATTTATTTGGTTTGGAGGTTGACTATGTATGGTGACAAAACAACAAGTTGTGGTACATGGTTGTCCTCCACCCAACAGGATATGTTACAATGAGGACAAACAGACATATGTCATTGATGTGCCGACAACTGGGTGAGTGTCATTAAGTCTTTGTTTATTTAAGCATGAGAAATTGATCACAGAACAGTTCCAACTCACAGATTGGCCGTAATTATTAAATACAAAATTTCTAGCACAAACCCTGGTTTATACTGTGCACTCGGCAATATTAACATTGCTTCCATTTGCAGCAAGTATTTTGCATATTGTGAATCTAACATTACACACATGGTGAGAATTTGGAACAGCGATGTCCACAGTTATGTCACCTTGAGTTATGAAAGGATAGACGTGTTCAGAATTCAAACAAATGTGTCAATGAAGAGAAGCGAATTATAAAATATTTGGTCAGGACCCACAGATTAAACAAATATCAGAAATGAAATTGGAGTATTAAATATCTCTTATTAGTTTTCAGGAAAGTCATCATTGCAGACATTAAAAACAAAGCAAGGATCACCCTGAGATCATTTCTTGACACATATCACACACACACACACACACACACACACACACACACACACAGGGAACTTTTTTTTTTTAAGCATCAGCATTAAGCAAAGCATTTTGAGAATTCCTAACTCAGTTCCAAAGCTGTGTCAACCATGTGGATAGATGTTAAATGTTAGTTATTCATGGCGCATAAGGGGAGAAGAAGACGTGAAGTGCCAAGCAGATGAACTGCATTAACTGCTATAAACATTGTTGTAAGAGTCACAACCAAAATAAATTCACATAGAAGTCAAGGAATTTCATGGTGTGCCCCGGTGGAGTAGTGGTTGGGTGCAGTCCACATATATCCCAAGGGCATGGATTTGCCTCCCAGCTCCAGGGTAGCAACCAAGGTGAAATAAATAAAAAAGTGCTTTTTACTCCTCTCTCTATTTGTCTCCATGTCTACTCACCTTCATTTCTGCCTGCTCCTTCCCTTTAAAAAACATCAAGGAAATTCTCTCTGAGTTGTTTAAAGGTTTTTAAATGCAAAATTTAATATTAAATATTAAAAAAATACACACAAGTAAGGTCAACAAATAAAGGTGTATGTGATGGTCTAAAATGACCGCGGATTGCTTGATTTGATACTCATTAAGAATTTGGTTAACCTTTTCCATCTTTGACCCCAGGACAACCTTGACAAATAGACTAGAGGATCAGCAGCCCTACTTTGGTCTCTTGGGCCTGAATCCTCATTTATGAAAAACAGCTGCCTTGTGGCAGGAACTATGTAGAGTAAATTGAAGATCATATGAATAGAGTCATCTAGCAGCCTCAGTTTTCCAGTTGTCCCCACCACTATGCAAGGTGTATGAAGATAGTAACTTTAATCTTCCAGAACTGTTAGCTGTTAGCTAAATCCCATTGGGTGACCCCATTGACATTATATAGAGCAGAAGAATGATCCAAACACACCCTCACAAAACCACCAACTTGATTAAGACGGTCGTATGAGTAATTTTTCAGTTACTTTGATTCAAAGTTAGATGTAACAAATTGACGGTCTGACGTGGAAAAGCCAGGATTAAATGCAATTTGGCTATCAAAATAGTGCAGTTAGTGATGGACATTTATCCTTTTGAGAAGAGTATACTTATGAACAAAAATTGTAATTTAAATATTTCCTACCTGAATCTTCAAAATACTCCTACTTTCGGTAAAATGTATCATCAGATGTTTCAAAGTACAATATCTTGTTTTTATAATGATTCAGTCATTGTATAGTAGAAATACTCAATTCAACAAATAATCATGTGCCTGCTCTTTTTAAAAATAGAATAAGAAAGAGGAATAAGATGTGGACCCTACTCAGGGTCTACAATCTTACTCTTCTATTTTGACTTCTTTGTTTTTGCTTGTGTGGGGAATTAAAATGGAGTATCTGAGCTGAGTTGGTGACTGTCTTCAGATCACAAAATAACTGATGGTGCTACATTCATCTCAGGGCTTCTGACTCAGAGGCCACTACTAGGGACAATCTTGCTCTCTAGTGAGGACTACCTCAGGAGCTAGAACATCTGGAGTAATAAATAAATTCATGATGTAAGTGACAGGAGCCCTTGTAGAATGATATGAGAGGAACTGGAGAACTGTAGGAAGGAGGTTTCCAATATACATGAGAATGAAATGACTTGTCAATTCCAAGAATTGCTAGCAACAGTGAAGGATCAAGAAGAGTTTGAAATAAAATAGCAGGTAATGAGAAAGAACCCAATAGGATGACATTCAATAATAAGACAAAAGTTTTTTCCCTGGATGTCACCCGGTAGCAATGGAAAATTTCTGTCTTGATATTTGCTAACATTATCCAAGATAGTCCACTTCTCAGAATTTTTCCCTTGCTTTGTATCTCTTCATATGAAAGAGAATGTGGTGTTAGACACTTCAGTGATTGCAATAATCACACAGCATAGAATCTAAGATGATCACAGAGCATGACATTTAAGAAAGAAATAACCAATAATTTGGCATCATTGCTAGAAAATCCAAACCATTCCAAAAGAATAAATTGTAGCAGAAGTCCCCACATTAATTTTATCACACATTTGGTTTGTTTTCAGTGATAACCACAATAAGGAGTGATTTTCAGTAATAAGCAATCAAACACATAATTCTACAATTTTGTACTCATGCAATCAAGTCAGGTGGGAGCAAACAGTATATGTTTATGCTGATAACTGATATTTTAAATGTTTCAAAACTTACATTGCTTTTCTCTTCAAAGGATTATAGTGTAAATAAAAAATATTTCTTGATGAGTAGATATATTCATATGGCCTAGTGTTAAGAAATGATTGATCCACTGTTTTCTTATGTAAGTAAAATATTTTCAACTGTGAATATTGTGTGTGTTTGTTTTGGTTTTCCTCAGCATATCACAAATGTATTCATTTACCAACCAAGGCAATATTCATGATATTTCAAAATGTATTGTAGTGGTTTGAAATAATATATTGATGCTACTTATTGGGCTATTTGGAATCAAGATATTTAAGAGAAGTCTTATTCATTCAAAATATACCACACAGTTTTAGTGTGACTTTGTCATAAAGGTTTAACCTGTCTACGCCTTCAACAGCCATGACGATTGATGATTACATAGCAACTACTTGCAATTATTTCTCCAAGATACGTCAGTTCGACAAAAGGTCTTGTAAATAGGGACAGTTTCATTATTATCTTGATTGTTTGTGATTTATCAAACATTTATTTTACACCTATTCTTGGTAGGTCTAGGAGTACAAAATGAATCATGAGGAGTCCACGCACTATTGAACTTGTTATAGTGAATTCAAAATCATTATCAAAACAAATGCATAATGCAATACAAATAGATTTTGAAAAAGGTATTAAAGTAGTTAAAGGGAAAAAGTTATCAGTTGTTACCAAGAAATAGAGGAAATAGCAAATAAGTCAAACAAAATATGTTCCAAAAAAGAGTTTGCATGATAAGGAATAGTATTTCTTTACAGGCAAGAGTTGGTAAGAAGGTACAGTAGTCAGCCTGTATAGATCCAGCAAGGTCTATCAAATACAAAGATGGTGAAGACACAATAAGTCAGGATCAAGGATCTTGAATTTTAGTATTTCATTACAATTGAGACACAAAGTTCAGATGTTTTAAGGAGATAAGTTCCATGAGGACTTATGTCTTTTAGGAAGAGGGGGCATGAGAGTGAACACATTTGAGTCAATTGGGATATTAGAAAACTTATTAGTGGTCCTATAACTGATACAAACAAAGTGAAACTTCACAGCATCTTTAACAACAAAAATAATTGTTAAATATTTTATCAGGAGATTGAAAGTGAATTTAAGACATTAAGAATAACTCACTTTTGAAATGTACATTCATCCAAATTTTGCCCCCACCACACATACTATATATAGACCTGGCATATGGAAAAGCTCTTGGTTTATTCAATTTCCTCTCTGTATTTAACATTCAACATAATTTGTGCAATGAATTCAATTTAATGTAATATTATTGGATGAGCAGCCAGCTCTCCTGCTGCCCATGAAAAAGCCTTGTTTATACCAAGGAATCTAAATTGTTTTAATTTAATTAAATTAGTTATGATATTCAAGGAAGATGCACTCTGCATAAGTTTGCTAGTCTTTTGTTAGTAAAATGTCTGTAATATCATCATTACTATATGTTAAGTTCCACTTTGTTAAATGACTATACTTAAATTTCAATATAGAGTATTTAATACAGTTTACAATAATTAATTATATGATTGTTTTATTTAATAAAATATACATGCTTCTGGCCCTTAATATATCATTTAAGCAGTTATGCAAAGTGATCTTTTTAAAAGATGTATACATTTTGAAGAAGTTTTAGTTTATCACTGAGAACTGTACATATAAAGGAAACTTAGAGCTTCAAAGAAACTTGACTACAAATTTGTTGTCAATATTTTTGGTGAAAAATTGTTACTCTTGACATTAATTATCATTGTAATCATCTAAGAATCAATAGTTGTAATACCGACGATCCACTAATAAATTTATTAATACTTGTTTGTTTTTATTCTATAAATTATTTTTTAGCTAGAATTTAATTTTCAGCTATTCCTGACTTTTAATACTGTTGATTTTCTTAACTGGGAGTCTTGAAAATTAGCTTGATTAAGAAACATTTCCCTTTCATCGTTATTATTCCTCTTTTTTAAATTAGCAATAATCTATATACTCATGTTTTGAAGAATTTCATACTTTTAGAAATCTAGGCTCGAATTTCCAGTCTCCCATCCTTCTCCTCATTTCTTTCTCCCCAAAGGCAATTAACTTCACCTCTTTTAGCTTTTTCTATTAGATTTTTTTTTTCATTAACTTCAATTACATAATGAATTTGTACTTTTTTCTCTTAGATGTTAGCACTATCATACTAGAAAGATGGAAGATGGAAGTTTAGTGACTTTTCTCTCCATCATCCTACCCAAATAAAAGTGCTCTTCTGAAATCTCCACTCGTCAAATCCATGTGTTATATATACATTTGGTTATAAAATGTTAAGACTATTAGGACAACTTGTTACAATTCCAAAATTTCAATTTCATTTTTGCAGCTATGTTTTCTTTCCAATATACAATAGCAAAATTCCAAATTACATATAATTAAAAATGTCATTGTATGTAACCAAAACCTTTTAAAAAGTCATGAATAAAAGGAAGCAAAGATTTTTGGCTAAAAAAATAATTATCATTTATTGCAGGGACATTTTAAATTAAAATAGTGAAAGGCATTTTTGAACCAAACTGAATTTACTTTCAGAAAAAGGTGACCATAAATAAAATAGTTCCTTTCATTTATATAAATGATTTGTGAATATCAGTTCTTTAATGCATGTTCTCCGTGAACTTGGGAGATATGTTTTAGGAAATGGACAGAAACATATATTGGGATGATTTAATATAATTCAAATTAGTTAAAAATTAAAACACAGCATGTTCAAATGGTGTTAAATTATAAAAAGCATTAATTGATAGAACAATAAAAGTGGCTACATATGAATATAAAGTTGTTTACTAAAGAGTAATGGATCTATGTATTTCACATGTACATGACTACATTTTAAAATAAAACAAATTAAGACAGTTTGTTAATGTATTCATTTTGTTAAATTTCTCTTTCTTATGCGAATCTCAAGGACTATGAATCAGGCAAATTCTCCCCAGTGACAGCCATTTTTCTTCAAACAATCTACTAGAAAAGAACTGTAACCTAACCTAACAAAAATGAATTTTGATATATTGTTATCAAATTGTTCTTATGATGAAATAAACGTTACCATTTCATGATCATGGAAAAATTAACACTTATTTATCACATTTTATGGGCAGGCTATTTTTCATATACTTCAGAGGATCCTAAAATTATTGAAGAAACAAATATCTCAAATACAGTGAAATATGATTTCATTGGTTGCTAAATTTCATTATCATATAATTTCAAAATAATATTTGTAAGATAGCAATGAAAATCTAGCATGCAATAAAATTGAACTACAATAAAGCAAAAATAATTGTTTTATTTTTCTTTGAGTTTTATCTAAATGTATCTGTAATTACATTTCTAATTCATGAGATATTTTACATATCCATTAGCCTCTTCCGGTATATCCCTCGATTCCTGCCCAATATATATATATATATAGCTTTTATATAGCTATAAACAATATTTTAGCCCAAACTGGAAATTAGTTTTCCCTGTCTTTTTATTACTCAAATCTAACAAAATCTGAGTTTGGGTTGAACTGAATAGCATGCAAATACATTTGAATAGCCATGTTCAATTAAAATATACAAGCTGTCACCTGTGCATCACAGGTAAGTCATTGCTCTCCCACATGAAATAGTAAGTTAAAGCAGTTAAGAGTAAGAGACACTGAAACATGATGCATGGACAGGTGGTGAATATTCAGCCCTACTAGCGAAGCATGACCTAATCTGTTTACAGCTCCAGCTTCTCAAGAATCTCTTTCCTCTGTCCCTCCCAAAATACAATGCTGACAGAACGAATTCCCAGCACACAACTTCCCATCTGAACTCACGTCGTTATCTTTGCCTTAGACTTTTCGTAAGGAATCTTCACTTTGTTTTCCTTCAGTGAGAGTATTTGCATTTCAGTTTCTATACCCTTCCCTCAAGAGAGCTTTCTTTGATTTCCTAGACATCCATTTGGTCATAAACTAGAATTAAATGTGTATCTCTTCTAAAAAATAACCATTATATTTTAGAATAGTTTTAGATGTTCAGAAATTTGTGAAGAAAGCACAGTCACCATATAACCCAAACCCCATTCCCATCACGACCTATCAGGACTGTGCTGTCAACAGCCTACGGACTAGCTTACTGCTGTTGGCACTGACTTCTCTCAAGTTGTGTTTGTCAGTTGTGTTTGTGCCCAATAAAGTTGCTCGGTCTCCCCAACTTTCCTTCTCTTTCTCGTACTCTTCGGAGGGAAGTCACTAAGAAGGGGAAGCTGTGCTCCACCTTGTGGGAGGTGAAATATCTACAGAATTTGGAATTCTCTTCCATTTATTTAGTAGTTGCCAATTTATTTACATTAATATGAACTCAAAGATTTTCATTTTATACTTTGGATGGTAATGTAACATGACTTTATTTTGCTCCCCAAATTGTATCACTTGTGACCATTGGGACCTCCTTTGGGTGGCTCTTGGGTCTCTTTTACTTTAATGTGGATTTTTGTGATTTGCTTTTTTGCTTGTTTTTAATCATGTCCTTCCTTTTTGGAATAGGATATCGACAGGAATTGATTTAAGAAAATTCTTCTCCTTTCTGCTTTAGATGATCTGGATTAAACACTTTTTCACTTGATTTGCGTTTCTCTATTCTCCTGTAATGAAATTTTGCATGTCCGGGTCAATTAAAACGAAAAGGCAAGACAAAGGAAGTTTTAGTTTTGATTGTCTAGAATCCATCCACTTAAAAAGAGAGCTAAAAGGAGGGGTAGGAAAGAGAAAGGGAGGGGCATAAGTGAGGACTTATAAGAAACAGATGTGATTTTTTAATAAATTTCTCATTTAATACATTTGAGAGATTTAAGATATCTGTACTGTTACTGACACCATCTTGGATTTTTAACTGCTTTATTTCAATTACATATTTTTAAAGTATAGCCATAAACAATAACTGTTTATGTTGTATAAATCAAGATTATAATAAATATATGAAGATTGTTTTAGTTTTATAAGCAGATATTAATAAAATTGCACCTCACAACTTGCCAAAGATTTCCCTCAATTCCTATTAATTTTGTTTTTTTTTTACAATTACGCAATTTTTTAAAATGTTTGTACTTTATTATTTCTTTTTGTTTGCATTGTTATACTCTAGGACATTGAACTCACATCTCAGCATGTGTACATGTGTGTATTTAAGCCACACCCACCACCAGAGTGCTAGTGCCCATGGCCACCATCTTGATGTCTCCTTCCTTCCCTCCCCTCTCCCAACCCTTTGGTAACCTCAGTCATTCGGTCTGTGAATTTTGCTGGCATTTATCTTTTCTTTTGTTACTTTATCTTTCTCATATGAGTAAAACCACCCTGTATTTTTCCTTTTCTTCCTGGCTTACTTTCATTAACATGATTCCTTCAGTCCCATTCAGATTATTGCAATGGGCACAGTTACATCTTTTAAACAGCTGCATAGAATTCCAATGAGTATCTCTACCATAGCTTCTTTATTCACTCACTGTTGGCAGGCTCTTAGGTTGCTTTCATATCTTGGCTATTGTGCTGCTATGAGTATGGAAGTGCAGGTATTCTTTCTGTTTAGCTTTTTTTATAATTCTCTGGGTATATAACTTGAAATGGAAATGCTGGATCAAAAGATAGATTCATCTTTATTTTTCACGCGTTCTCCAAAGAGGTTACATATTAATTTACATTCCCACCAATATTTTAGGAGGGTTCTTTTTAATTCACACCTTCTCTAACAGTTGTTTCTAGTCATTCTGATATCGACCGTACTCACTGGTGTGAAGTGATATCTCATTGTAGTTTTTATTTGCATTTCTTGCTGAGTGATGTAGAGCATTATTTCACGTCTGTAGGTCATCTGTGTGTCTTCCTTAGCAAGGTGACTTCAGTTCTTATGCTTATTTTTGAGTGGGCCATTTCCTTTCTTCTTGTTGAGATGTATGAGTTCTTTTTATATTTTGGAGATTTAATTCTTGTCTGATGCATATTGCCTGAATATCTTCTTCTGTTCTGTGGGTGGCCTTTCTGTTTTAGTGGTGCTTTCTTCCACTGTACAGAAATATTTTAGTTTAATGCAGTCCCAATTGTTCATGTATTCTATGGCTTCAGGTCTTATGCCCAAGTCTTTAATGTATTTTTAGTTAATTTTTGTGTGTGGTGATAATGAGTAATCTAGTTTCTTTCTTTCTTTTTTTTTTTTTTTCAACTGTCTGTTGAGTTTTCCCAGCATCATTTGCTGAATAGACTTCTTTCCTACATTGTATATTCTTGCTCCTTTGTCATAGATTAACTATACATAGAGTTGTGACTTTATTTCTGGACTGTCAATTTTGTTCACTGTGTGTCAGTTTTTGTTTCTGTGCTACTGATAATTCCTAAATTTCAATATCACTCTTTCCTATATGGACCACGGAGAGAAGCTAACACAATATTTAGGACCATGTTTCTCACTTATATATTTGCCACCGGAATTTTCTCAAAAATGAGCTGTTGCTGATTTATGTGTGATATCAATCATCCACCTTAATATACTTACTTTTGACTGTCTTATTTTAGTTTCCTATGAAAAATGTCCTTGAAATACTTCATTTCTTTGAACAATTTTAATGCAGTAGCTATTATTTTAAAATTTCTGCCCATACTTGTTTCAATAAAGAGAGGAATGGAAGTAAACAATCTTGCACAGAACATTAATATATTTTACATATTAATTGTACTGACCAAATTAAGTTTAGAATTAGTGCATATTTTTCCTGCATGAAATCCTATTAGATAGATAAATGTATGAACTTTCTGCCCCAAGATAAGCAATTTTTTTGTAAATCACTTTCTTATACAATAGCATACATGATTAAAATTTTGTTAACTTGTTTGTATAACATTAGTTATATTCTGTTCATTTTAGCGTGCATTTGTGTGTCCATTTAATAGTCATTGAAATAATATTTAGATGTATTTATTGGTGGATTTTTTTAGCTTTGGGGAAGATTGGATTCTGCAATTAAAAAAAGTAACATTACCTTATACAAGGTTAATTTGTAGGTTTCTGAAGCAAATTAACAGAATGAATTGTTACATATCAATGATCTAATCTTACTTAACTCTGTGATGTTAACATGCACTCTCACTGACATGTGAGAACAGTGACAAAGCAGCCCATTCATGTGCACAGGACAGTGTGTTACTCAATGCACATTATGTAAGTCAGTTATTTCAATTATTTAATGCTTGTTATATGTATCCACATCTATGTCTATCTGTCTATTTATCTGTCTCTCTATCTATCTATCTCTCTATCTATCTGTCTCTACCAATCTGTCATCTACAGTCATTTGTCCAAAGAATGACTAAAATCCCATGGGGAAAACTGCCAGTTTCCATCAGATTAAACCAGAGTGTTCCTTGATTAGGATTCAGCGCTGCTCTCTGGGAACAACTCCCAAGAATGGTTCTAATCTCTAATTCTTCTTGCAAGCGTCTCCCTAAGTCATGACTTATAGAAGTTTTCTTCATGGTTCTTGACCCTGCCTTTTTAATGATGTTTTATTTTTGCCAAAGAAATGACTTGTGATTGCATGTGAGCAGCTGCACATGAATGGTCTGTTTTCTCTTAACATGAATTTAGGGTCTCAAAACTTTTTTGCAATTTGAGTTCCTTAGACCCTTTAAGTCAACAGTACTTATTCCCATAGGCGATTTTAAAGATCTTTGAAATATTTGAGAATTGATTTGCATGAAGTTCACTTCATTTACCAAAAGCCACACTAATATTTTTTTCCTAGACAAGCACTATCTTATTTCAAGGAAACAAAGCCCCAAATTCTTAGTTTTCATCTTTGTCCCCAGGCCTTGCTTTGTTTCAAAATGTGTTATTGGCTTAGACAGTTTGGTATAAAATAAATATTTTCCAGTCCATCAGAACTGGTCTCATAAATTCCCTTTAAATTCTGCCTGAAAACTCAAATTTATTATCTATTTTTTTCCAGCAACACCTGATCATCCTCTGCCAGGTGCGCCCAACTGAAACTTTCAACAATATACCTAAATCTATCCTTAGCAAAATTCAGATTTTGTATCATCCAAATTGTTAGGAGATAGCTTTGATATTTGTTTCATTACCAGAGGGGCCATTACCCCAGACTCCAATGACATACATTATCTTCAGTAATTTTCTCTCTCTGCTAAAAATTTAATAATCATAGTTCAGACCTGCATGCTACTTGTAGAAAATACTAATTTCACCATTTTTAGGTTGTATTGTTTCTAATACTCAGCTCCTAGCATGAGAGAACTTATAATATGAAGAAGACAAGATGATTAAGGGTATAACACAGAAATAACAGCTTATGCTAAACTACTGAATGACTGCCCCTTAATTCATCCTGGTATACTGGCAAAAACGTCACCAGTGACACAGTAAAAACTTAGTTTAAGGCTTTAATGGTTTTTACATATTTATATATCTGTGACATAAAGCAAGGCACAGCAAATAAAATGAATGGATCATTTGTAGGTAAGATCCGACTACAAATAGCATGTGTATCTAAAATGATTGTAACATTGTCCCCGACAGAATGAATTTAAAAGGATAGGCATACTTAAATTGTGAAGTTGACACAAAACTGTGGCAATAATAAGAGCAAACATAAGACCACAGGGGGGAAAAAAATCAATGACAAAAGATGTAAGATATACAAACACACAGAACATCAAAACAAAAGGACTGCACATGATTAACCACATAACCTAGAAAAATAGATATAAAAAGAACATAGGACTAAGCTTCTAAAATTCTTTTGTGGGAGAAAAATAAACATTGAATTTTGATGTCTAGAATATCCATTAGCATAATAAAGAGAAAAATTATTGCAAAGATGCTAAATTTTGTGTGCGGAGTTTTTTTAAGCTAAACTTTTCTCAAACATTAAATTTAGGGCAGTTCATTTTGGGTATATTTATACATACACATACATGCATGCATCTATGCACACATTATATATATATGCACATATAAAAATATATTTATATGTTGTATATGTAACATATTGTGTGTCTCAGTCATCATTTAGTGGAAGAACTCTTGCTTCTTAACTAAATCTACTGCTTTGCTTTAGTTCACCTTTACATATATTTTGACATAGTAGGTTATATTTACATTACTATTTAGAGTTTTTACAAACACATCTACTTACTGTCCAATCACAGGAGTCAACGGGAGGCCATCCATTTTAGACAAAGTTGGAAAAACAATTGTTTGAATGCAACATTCAGTGCCAGGGCTCTGACAATACCACCACAGCCCTTATTTCAGGGTATTGGGGATGTCTTTGAAAGAGGAACGCATGGACCACCATTGCACACCATGGGTCTTGCCATGGCATCGAGCCATAGGGTCACAGAAATATTTTAGATATATAATTGAGCTTAAATATTACTTTTACTAAATGGAGCTTAAAGTTTAATTTTAATAACCTTTGGAAGATATTTCTTTAAAGTAATTCAAAGGCATTTTTAACATCAGTTGCTTTAACAAATGGCTTCCCAGATGGCCAGTGTACTTTGATATAAAGTGTCAAAAAATAATTTTCTCCTTTTATATCTATATGTTATTTAACATTACTTCTGACTCCTTACAAGTTAGTGGTTTTATTGCCACTTATTTCAGTTCAAATGCTTTAAGTCCAAAAATTGCAAAGAAAAATTTCTGTTCAATGTGGATTACAAACCTATGAATATGAAAAGGAAGGAAGTTTGAATATTCCTTCATAATAGTTTATTATAAGCTTACAAGTATTTACATAGTAATATATGCATAAGATCTTTGTTTTGGAATACAGTTTACAGTATTTTTACATATATCAATATAAAAGAAAATTTAGAACCACAAAATAAAGGATATTGTAAATAAGAAGTTAGTGCTTATAAGCTCTGGACTGATTTCTAAATTTTTAAATACATGCTTATATAACTCATGAAAGAAAGTATGAACAGGATAAATGAATTGTTTAGTTAAAAAAATCAGGTTTCGATTCACATGTGACATCATTTCGTTGCAGTGATTTTGAAAGAGTTGTTTATAATACATTCAGTTTCAAGGAAAACAGTTAATGAAAGTTCAAATTTGCTACTTTACTTATCAAAGAGCACTATTGAATAAGAAAATCCAAGAAATGCAGTTTTACTCAAATGTGATTTAATGAGTCAGCAAACTAGAAAACATTAAACTGCTAGTATTTCTCCAAGCAAGATAAACCTGTATGTAACATTATATAACTAAACATAATGCTGAACTTTATTATGTTTGTATCTTATATATAGTCTACAAAATGAATTAAAACGCTGTAAATTAATGTATTTCTATAACATGCATAAAATAATATCTTCATTATTTGACTTAATGCTTTATCTTTGACATAGATACATATATTGAGAATATAGTTGCAAAATGCATAGGATATGAATAGGCATATATGTGGATATTTAATTGCTTGTCTTATAACTTACAACTTACATTCTTAACATTTTGTAGGAGAAGGAAAATATATTTCTATTAATGCACATTTTTGTTTTTTTTCCAACTGAAATATCTTGGTACGCTTGTAAATAACAAATTGTCATAGTTGTGTATTTTTTTCTGGACTCTCAAATCTAGTATATATATATTAGGACCACTGCTTGGAATACTAAAAATTTCTGGTAAATCTGAAAATCAGGACATAGCAGTCATTCAATTTTGTTATTTTTTTCAAATTGAGTTTTGCCGTTCAGTGTATCTCAGACTCATGCGAACTTAAAGGTCAGCATTATCATTTCTTTATAAAGGTCATTGGGTTTCATTAGGAATTGCACTGAATATGTTGTTTTAGAGAGTACAGTCATCATAGCAATATTAATTTTGAATCCATAAATATATGGAAACTTTACCTTTATTTAGGTTCTTAGTTTTGTTCAGCAGTGCTTTGCTATCATTGCACAAGTCTTCAGCTTCTTCAATTGCATTTATTCTCATGAATGCTATACATGTCCAACCTGTTGCAAAAGGCATTTTCTTAATATCTTTTTTGGGTTGTTCACTGCTTATTTGCAGAAAGGCAACTGATTTTTGTGTCTTGATCTTGTACCTGTAACTGTGCTAAATTTATTAGCTTGCTCAAGCATTTTTATTTGGGGGCAAGTGTGCTGTTAGGGTTTTTTGGTTATGTATGCATGAGGGGTCTTTATACATGTTCTTTTGAATTCTCCACATATAACATCATATTAGCTGTGACTTGCAATAGTTTTACTATTTCCTTTCCAAGTGAATAAACTGTTTTTCTTCCTAATTGATCTGGTTTCACTACCCAGTCCTATGTCAAACAAAAGTGGCAAGAATGGATATTCCCATCTTGTTCCTGATATTAGAGGTTGGGAAGCTTTCAATATTTCATAGTTAAGCATGATACTAGCTATAAATTTTATTGTAAAAGCCTTTAATGTTATTTATGAATAACTCTATTATTAATTTGTTAGTCATTTTTATTCTGAAAGGCAAAATAGTTTATCAAATGCTTTTACCACGTAAATGGAAAATTTTTTTTTCTTTCTTTCCTATTACAGTAATATATTACACTAAGGTAATATATCTGTGCTAAACCACCTTTGCATTCCTGGAGTGAATCCCATTTGGTCATGGCATATTAAAACTTTCAATACACTGCTAAATTTGGTTTGCTAGTATACTTGAGGACATTTGCATCTTTAGTCACGTAGGATAATGAGCTATCATTTTCTATTCTTGAGATATTTTTCTTTGTCATTGACACCAGGAGTTGAGAAGTGTTCCACTCTATCTATTGGAAAATATCTTAAAAGATTGATTTTAATTCTTCTTTAAATGTTTGATAGACAATTGCTGCAAAAATTAGAAAGAAGATATTCATTGTCACAAAGATAATGAATGTTATTGCAAAATGTTAAGGATAATATGCATAAAAAATTGCAGTGTTCTCTATAGAAAGTTCTTAAATACATACACAAAATCAAAGAAGTGTTTAGGTCACTTATTATCTACAGCAAAAAAAAATTGTGATTCACAACTAGGATAAGTTAGTAGTATACAGTGATTTCCATATATTTTGTATATGTTTAATTTGCATAATGCATACTTTTGGTTCATGGTGAAACACACATATGCAAATATTTCCTCTTACACTATGCCCCCACCCTCCATCTCACAACTCCTTGCCCTTGACCTGCTTAACATACTCCAGAACACTTCCACATGTTCCCTTATCAAATTCATGGGAATTTTTATGATTTTGCCTTCTTTCTCCATCAACTGGCATCACTTTTTCATGCTTATTTTCACTACTAATTTTGAGCCCATTTCAATAGCAGTAAAGTTTAATGGAGAAATATGTACTGTGAAATTAAACAACACAGAATTTAATCCTGACTTTGCCATCCACTAGATCTTCTTTTCAGGGAAAACTAAATTTTTCTGACGAGTAGCTTCTTACCTTTTTTTAAATGAGCTCTCTCACTTACTTTACTAGAGTTGATTTATGATACTCAATGTAAAGGGTCTAGAATGTTCTTTAACAAGTGTAAGTGAATTCCTTCCCCTCTTTCACTTTGAATATTTTCCATCCTAAATCCTGTGTTGATCACATGTGCTTATCATCGTCGGTTTAGTTGTTGCTATTGCTTAACCTCTATTTATAGTAACAAAGGTAAGTGTCAGAACAAGAAGCATTTCTACCCAATGTTTTTCTTGAGACCTAGGTCAAAAAAATCACTATGCCAAGAAGTAAGATCTCAGCACCAACTGCTCCAGTGAACAGGAACCCACATCTCAGATATGAGATGTCTGAACTGCTTGGGAAAGTGGATACAAGACCTAAAACTGTTTATGAAGATGGAAAGCTCTGTTTTCCAAAGGTTACAAGACCTCCCAGCTGCCTGGAAAGACTGTCTACAATGGAAGCTACATGAGAAACTGGAAAATCATCCTATTTCCCAGAATCCCAGAACTTTGGGCCCCTGGAAAACTAAAATATACCATTTCCCAAAAGTTAGGTGAGAAACTGGAAAAATTACCCTGATTCTCACTCAGCTACCACTCTTAACCAGCCTTACATAAATCCAAACCCTCAGCCATCAAATGCCAATTCATCTCCTCGAGTCGGGTCCCTCTCTACCTTTGGAGCATAAATAAATCTGTTTGTTCACAAAGATTTCTACTGCTTGTTTATTTGCTAATTTTTCAGCACCTGTGCTTTGGCCACCTCTGCCTTAAATCCACCTTATATTAAGTAACGTGGGTAGCATTAAAGACAGATGCTTTCAGAGAAACACTCCTTTCTCTGAACTTCAGAAATCTTTTATTGATCTCCATTTGTCCCTTTACCACATTCCAGGAACACCTTCCCATCTAAAAGTTCCAAATGCTTCTTCTAACCTGGCTTTTCAGAGATGATCCTGAGTTGTACTTTACTTGGATTTTGAAACACCCTCTTAGTAACATATAATTTGCTTCCTCTTTACCAACAAGCATATTTTCATCTGTGTTGATCTGCAAAAATATGGCATTCTTTCAACCACCTGGGCTTACGGTGCACGCATGTGTGTGTGTGTGTGTGTGTGTGTGTGTGTGTGTCTACCTGTGAGTATGACACCACATTGTCTACTGTTGGGGCCAGAAAACAGCTAGGTCGGAGCTGGAGCTGGCAGAATGTCAAGGGCACCAGACCCGGGGCACGTGGCGAAGGCTGCCATGTGAAAACACTGGGGCAGTGTGTCTGTGACCGTTTGTCCGCCACAATAAGATAGGTGTAGTTATTTTGTTAGAGAGCAAAGGCTGTATAAGCGATCCAATGTAGCTATAAACTTGCCTGTAAGCTGCTTGAAGCAGTGCTGTGTATTAACCTAATAAATAAGTAGAGACCAGGATGGTCAGGGCCTTGGGTCCAAGAGAAGAGAGACCGTTAGTCCCCTGAACCCAGCTTTACTATCTTCTTATACTGTCTCTCGAGTTTCTCAGTCTCCTGGGGCGCCTTCCTCACTATCGCTGCTCCTAGGATCGAACTCCTGGAGTCCACCGCTTCTGAAAACAACATAATCCATGGTATGAAACCTCTAAGAAAACTGGGATTTTATCAGACTTTTTAATCCTGTATTCCTATGCTTAGAACGTAGCTTAGCATATAGGCAAAGCTCTAATTTTTAAAAGACAACCCTATAGTTATTTACTTAAATAATAAAAATTATCCATATATAAATGACACACATATAATTTTTTTAAACCAACAGTTAGTCTTCATTATAAAAGGTCATTTTACTCCTTACTTTAGTTTTGTTTTAATTGATAAGTTTTTCAAAGTTCCAAATACAGAAACTCTTCACAAATTTATTAATATTTTATAATTTGAGTTTTGTCTTCCTTATACTAACAGAAATTTCTTTTTCATGTTTCTTAGATAGAAAATAATAAATAATTTTTATGGATGATAAACATTGACCTCTGCTGTTACCAAAATTTTTAAGAGTAACGAAAAACTTAAACCTCTATGATATAATCATATATATTTAGTGAAATTCATCAAACTTTTCCTCTATAGTTCTATCTTTTAAATGTCTGGAATATACGATTCTTGTTGTTTATAGTGAAGCTTTAAATTCATTAAAAATTTGTTTTTTTATAATAAATACATAGGTAAATTTAATCCTACAAGTTAAATTAATTGGTTTAGTTTGTAATATGTATGTATTTCTGCATATATATATATATATATATATATATATCAGGCAAAAAAATGAGAATATTTTTGTGCTTATAATTCAGAAAATATTCTATATTAATTCATTATACTACCAAACTAAAATTCTTGGTTTTTATTTAGTCATATCACAGTGGAATACAATATTTTACTGCTTTTAGAAAAGTAGCCAGACACTTATTTTTCATATAAATAAGAAATAACAAAATTTCATTTTTGACACACTAAGAAGAAATTATTCCCTGTGGTACCCATGTGACTCAACTGCTATTAAGAATTCCTTAACTCAAGCACAAATTTGCCAGACAGGCAGTATTTTTATAAATTAATATGTAACTAAAGCCATTATAATTATAGCAAGAGAAAAGAGAATATTCCTAAAAATGTAATTTAATATTTATCAAAACACATGTAGGTTTTACAATTTGACTATTTTATTTAATACTATAATTTATAATTATTGATAAAATATTTATATCTGTTGTTAAAAAATCCTTGTTCAAAGTTCAGTAAGTAAACTTATATGATTTTCATGCGCTATAAAACTGAATTAAAGGCTTTCATGTAAACCTTATTATATTTTTCTTTCACATTTTATGAAAGATGACATTTTAAGGAGTATTTAAACTAAGATATTATAAATAATTTTAAATTCAATTAATGTATTTAATGTTTATTTTATTTACAGAAGAATAACAAAAGATATAAATAATTAAAATAACATTAAAAGCATTAAACTGAAATGTCATCTTGAACAAAATGTATACTTACATATGTGGATACATAAATAAATTTAATTACAACAAAGAAATGAATGGTGGTTATTTATATTTTTAATCAAATGTGCATATATACTTATATTTGAATTATCTTTTCCTTTTATCAATTCAAATGAATATATATACATGTAATATAAATAGTATTTAAGCACCCAGAAATGAACACATTCTTATAAATTTTCCTTATTTTAAATCACATTTACTTATAATCATAGTGACATAGGAATAGAATGGAGAATTCAAATTCTGATTTCTTATCCCCATACTATTTTAATGCCTTACTTTCACAACACATGTCTGACTTGTAACAAAAATTCCGTGTTCACTGAATTCACTAAACTCTGACATAAAATAGAGGTTCCTGCCTCATCTACAAGTCTTAGATTTTTCAGAAGTGAGATATAATGAAGGTTACAAGTCTCCATAGAATATGTATATTGAGTAATTGTGTATTTATATAATCTTCTGTACTTTTTATTAATTTAATTTGGATGTGATATTTCAGTTGCTGAAGCAGGGAAAGGGAATTTCCAGGAAATCCATACGGGTTAATTTATAAGTATATGAAAGCATGCTATGAAATGTAACCTTATTTTGAAATCCCCCCAAATGCGTAATGCTGCTAACAATGGGGCAATTCCATTGAGATTTGGATATCGTGGTCCCCACATGATGGCATCTGCGGTGTGGTTACAGGATAAACGTAAGAATTACTTGAAAACTTGTCGAGTATACAGGGTTCTTACCTCATAGTTTCTGCATCAAGTTTCAGGAGTGATCATAATGTGTATATTGAGGAATATTCACCTAGCAGATATTTTGTCAGCATAGGGAAGGTGTCTAGATAATACCCAAGTATAAATGTTTCTTAAGTACTTATATGTCATAGTATAGTATGTCTTAGCATTCATGTATCCCAATATGCCTTCTGACTAGTTCTCTCTCTCTCCCTCCCTCCCTCCCTCTCTCTCTCTCCCTCTCTCTCTCTCTCTCTCTCCCTCTCTCTCTCTCTCTCTCTCTCTCTCTCCCTCTCTCTCTCTCTCTCTCTCTCTCTCTCTCTCTCTCTCTCTCTCTCTCTCTCTCTCTCTCTCTCTCTCTCTCTCTCTCTCTCTCTCTCTCTCTCTCTCTCTCTCTCTCTCTCTCTCTCTCTC